>ML110460.1:16249-161347 GCA_003697995.1 Taxidea taxus jeffersonii
AGAAGTTTCACTGGAGTGGTGGGAGTAGGACCCAGATGATGGCTTGAGGATGAAATGGGATATAAGCAAATTGGACAATGAATGAGAATAGTTTTTAAAATAATTTGATTATGATTGAAAAAGGACAGGAAGGTCAAGGAACTCTGGAGTTGCCAGTAAAAAACTGGCAAAACCATCAAAATTAATATTTTAAGGACTCAGGAATTTAAAGAAATCTGGGGAATGCTTATCCAAGAAAAATATTGAATCTTGCTAATAACAGAGAACTTTGTAGCATTTTTCACTTACTTATGCTCCATTGCCTGTATTGTAGTTTAGTAATAGCCTTGAAAGCAAAGCCTGTATTTCTAGCACTGGAGAAAGTAGAGAGGATCTGATTCAGAAAGAATTTCAGCTATTTATTGTAGACTCTTTCATGGCTCCCTAGGAATATCTTGGTTGAAAGGCTTTTCATTTTATCCCCACACTCAGAACACACTCAGTGCTAAAGATCCTACCACAGGATCTTTCTCAAAAACGTGTCTAAGAAAATGTTTTAGTTGCTGTTGCCTGAAGTGAGAGAGAGCAGGTGAGGCAAAAAAAAAAAAAAAAAAAAGACTAAGCAAAAAGCTGAGGACAAAAGCCTAGTGAATGAGGTTTATAAAAGTACTTTGGGAAGTTCTAACATTCCTGAAAATCTGGAAGGGGTTTCATATACCCAAGGGCTATGCATATGCTCAGAAAACAAACAAACAAACCTGAAAATACTGTATACTCTCAATTCTGGCTGAGTTTCAGGCTCTCTGGTAGGGGAAGTGAATGTTAACAGGGTTGTAAACTGTTTGATTAAGTGTTGAAGTTATGCCCCAATGTTCATGAACAGTCCCTCAGCAAAGAAAGAGATTTTTTGGTTCCAGGGATTTAAGAAAAAATATCTCTTGTCTAATCATTATCTAACTACCATGCTGAGAAGACTTCACATGAAATAGAGAATTCAGATTTTACAACATTAGATCATAAAAGTCACTAAATAAACAAAAAATATAATCACAAAAACTCTGGGAAGTAATGAAAATATAACCTCCAAAGTAGTCATATTCTAATATTAAAAACATTCAGTTTCCAAACAAAAAATTGAGACATGGAAAGAAACAATTAATGGCCCAGAAATAGTTTTTCTAAATAAACATATAATGTATTATTTGTTTTACACAATTCATAGCGCTCACCATAGCATAAACCCTCCCCAATGTCCATCACCCAGACACCCTTTCTCTCCCATCCCCCTCCACTCCAGCAACCCTCAGTTTGTTTCCTGAGATTAAGAGTCTCTTATGTTTTGTCTCCCTCCCCAGTCTCATCTTGTTTCATTTTCCCCTCCCTTCCCCCCATGACCCCTGGCTCTGCCCCTCAAATTCCTTATATCAGAGAGATCATATGATAATTGTCTTTCTCTGTTTGACTTATCTTGCTTAGCTTATACCCTCTAGTTCCATCCACATTGTTGCAAATGGTGAGATTTCTGGTTTTTGATGGCTGCATAGTATTCCTGTGTGTGTGTGTGTGTGTGTGTGTGTGTGTGTGTGTGTGTATCTCACATCTTCTTTATCCATTCATCTGTGGATGGACATCTAGGTTCTTTCCATAGATTGGCTATTGTGGACATTGCTGCTATAAACATTCGAGTGCATGTGCCTCTTCAGATCACTACATTTGTATCTTTAGGGAAAATATCTGGTACTGCAATTGCTGGCTCATAGGGTAGCTCTATTTTCAACTTTTTGAGGAACCTTCTTACTGTTTCCCAGAGTGGTTGCACCAACTTGCATTCCCACCAACAAGAGGCAGGGTCCCCCTTTCTCCACATTTTCACCAACATGTTTCCTGACTTGTTGGTTTCAGCCATTCTGACTCGTGTGAGGTGGTATCTCATTGTGGTTTGATTTGTATTTCCCTGATGCTGAATGATGCGGAGCACTTTTTCATGTTTCTTTTGGCCATCTGGATGTCTTCTTTGAAGAAATGTCTGTTCGTGTCTTCTGCCCATTTCTTTATTGGATTATTTGTTCTTTGGGTGTTGAGTTTGATAAGTTCTTTATAAATTTTGGATACTAGCCCTTTCCCTTTATCTGTATGTCATTTGCAAATACCTTCTCCCATTCTGTCAGTTTCCTTTCTTCTTCTTCTTCTTCTTCTTCTTCTTCTCCTCCTCCTCCTCCTCCTCCTTCTTCTTCTCCTTCTTCTTCTTCTTCTTCTTCTTCTTCTTCTTCTTCTTCTTCTTCTTCTTCTTCTTCTTCTTCTTCTTCTTCTTCTTCTTCTTCTTCTTTCTTCTTCTTCTTCTTTTTTGGACTGTTTCCTTTCTGTGCAAAAGTTTTTGATGTTGATGAAGTCCCAATAGTTCATTTTTGTCCTTGTATCCCTTGATTTGGTGATGATTCTAGGATGAAATTGCTGTGGCTGAGGTAGAAGGTTGCTGCTTGTGTTCTCCTCAAGGATTTTGTTGGATTTCTGTCACACATTAGGGCTTTCATCCATTTTGAGTTATTTTTGTGTGTGGTGTAAGGCAATTGGCTAGTTTCATTCTTCTGCATGTGGCTGTGCAATTTTCCCAAAACCATTTGTTGAAAAGACTCCTTTTTTTCCCATGGGACATTCTTTCTTGCTTTGTTGAAGATTAGTTGACCATAGAGTTGAGGGTCCATTTCTGGGCTCTCTATTCCATTCCATTGATCTATGTGTCTGTTTTTGTGCCAGTACCATACTGTCTTGATGATGACAGCTTTGTAATAGAGCTTGAAGTCTGTAATTGTGATGCCACCAACTTTGGTTTTCTTTTCAACATTCCTCTGGCTATTCAGGATCTTTTCTGGGTCCATATAAATTTTATATTTTATATATTTAAATTTTCTATTCTATTTCCTTGAAAAAAGTTGCTGGTATTTTGATAGAGATTGCATTAAATGTGTATATTGTTCTAGGTAGCATAGACATTTTCACAATATTTGTTCTTCCAATCCATGAGCATGGAACGCCATTTCTTTGTGTCTTCCTCAATTTCTTTCATGAGTACTTTATAGTTTTCTGAGTACAGATTTTTTGTCTTTTTGGTTAGGTTTATTTGCAGGTATCTTATGGTTTTGGATACATTGTAAATGGGATTGACTCCTTAATTTCTCTTTCTTCTGTTGTGCTGTTGGTGTATAGAATGCAACTGATTTCTGTGCATTGATTTTATATCCTAACACTTTACTTAATTCCTGTATGAGTTCTAGCAGTTTTGGAGTGGAATCTTTTGGGTTTTCCACATTAAGTATCATATCATCTGCAAAGAGTGAAAGTTTGACTTCTTTGCCGATTCAGATGCCTTTTATTTCTTTTTGTTTTCTGGTTGCTCAGGCTAGGACTTCTAGTATTATGTTGAATAGTAGTGGTGATAATGGACAGTTCTGGTATGTTCCTGACCTTAGGGGAAAAGCTCTCAGTTTTCCCCAAATTGAGAATGATATTTGCTGTAGGATTTTCATAAATGGCTTTGATGATATTGAAGTATGTACCTTCTATCCCTATACTTTGAAGAGATTTGATTAAGAAAGGATGCAATATTTTGTCAAATGCTTTTTCAGCATCTATTGAGAGTATCATATGGTTCTTGTTCTTCCTTTTCTTTTGTATTGCATTACATGGATTGATTTGCAGATGTTGAACCAAACTTTCAGCCCAGGAATAAATCCCACAGGGTCGTGGTGAATAATCCTTTCAATGTACCGTTGGATCCTATTGCCTAGTATGTTGGTGAGAATTTTTGCATCTGTGTTCATCAAGGATATTGGTCTGTAATTCTCCTTTTTGATGGGATCTTTTTCTGGTTTTGGGGTCAAGGTGATGCTGGCCTCATAAATTGAGTTGGAAGTTTTTCTTCCACTTCTAGATTTGGAACAGTTTCAGGAGAGTAGTATTAATTCTTCTTTAAATGTTGGGTAGAACTCCTCTGGGAAGCTGTCTGGCCCTGGCTCTTGTTTCTTGGGAGATTTTGAGGACTGCTTCAATCTCCTTACTGGTTATGGGTCTGTTCAATTTCTTTGTGGTTCAGTTTTGGTAGTTTATAAGTCCCTAGGAATGCATCCATTTCTTCCAGATTGTCAAATTTGCTGGTGTATAGTTCCTCATAATATGTTCTTATAATTGTTTGTATTTCTTTGGTGTTGGTTGTGATCTCTTCTCTTTCATTCATGATTTCACTAATGATTTTACTAAGAACCAGCTCCTAGTTTTGTTGATTGTTCTATTGTTTTTTTGGTCTCTATTTCATTGATTTCTGCTCTGATCTTTATTATTTCTCTTCTCCTGCTGGGTTTAGGCTTTCTTTGTTGTTGTTTCTCCAGCTCCTTTAGGTGTAGGGTTAGGTTGTGCACTTGAGATCTTTCTTGTTTCTTGAGAAAGGCTTGTATTGCTATATAATTTCCTCTCAGGACTGCCTTTGCTGTGTCCCAAAGATTTTGATTTTATTTATTTCACAGAGAGAGAGAAAGAGAGAGAGAGAGAGAGAGAGAGAGAGAGAGAGAGATCACAAGTAGGCAAAGAGTGAGGCAGAGGGAGATGGGGAAGCAGGCACCCTGATGCAGAGAGCCTGATGCGGGGCTCGATCCCCGTACCCTGGGATAATGACCTGAGCTGAAGGCAGAGGCTTTAACCCACTGAGCCACCCAGGTGCCCCAGTCCCAAAGATTTTGAACAGTTGTGTTTTCATTTGTACTAGTTTCCATGAATTTTTTCAATTCTTTAATTTCCTTGTTGACCCATCCATCCATTCCTTAGTAGGATGTTCTCTAACCTCCATGTATTTGAGTTCTTTCCAACCTTCCTCTAGTGGTTGAGTTCTAGTTTCAAAACATTGTGGTCTAAAAATATGCAGGGAATGATCCCCATTTTTGGTACCGGTTAAGACCTGATTTGAGACCCAGGGTTTGATCTATTCTGGAGAATGTCCCATGTGCACTAGAGAGTAATGTGTATTCTGTTGCTTTGGGATGAAATGTCCTGAATATATCTGTGATGTCCATCTGGTCCAGTGTGTCATTTAAAGTCTTTATTTCCTTGTTGAACTTTTGCTTAGATGATCTGTCCATTTCAGTAAGGGGAGTGTTAAAGTCCCTTAATATTGTCCCTTATTGTCGATGTGTTTCTTTGATTTTGTTATTATTTGGTTTATATAATTGGCTGCTCCCATGTTAGGTGCATAGATATTTAAAATTGTTAGATCTTCTTGTTTCACAGACCCTTTAAGTATGATATAATGTCTTTCTCCATCTCTTATTATAGTTTTTGGTTTCAAGTTTAAATTGTCTGATATAAGGATTGCCACCCAACTTTCTTTTGATGACCATTTGCATAGTAAATTGTTTTATATCCCCTCATTTTAAATCTTGAGGTGTCTTTTGGTTTAAAATGAGTTTCTTGCAGACAGCATATCGATGGGTCTTATTTATTTATTTTATTATCCATTCTGATACACTGTGTCTTTTGATTGGGGCTTTTGGCCCATTTACATTCAGGGTAACTATTGAAAGATATGAATTTAGTGCCATTGTATTGCCTGTCAGGTGACTGTTGCTCTATATTTTCTCTGTTCCTTTCTGGTCTGTTACCTTTAGGCTCTCTTTGTTTAGAGGACCCCTTTCAATATTTCCTGTAGGACTGGGTTGGTGTTGCAAATTCTTTTAGTTTTTGTTTGTCCTGGAAGCTTTTTATCTCTCCTTCTATTTTCAATGGCAGCATAGCTGGATATAGTATTCTTTTGGCATATTTTTCTCTTTTGGTGCTCTGCATATATCATGCCAGTCCTTTCTGGCTTGCCAGTTCTCTGTGGATAGGTCTGCTGCCAATCTAATATTTCTACTGTTGTATGTTACAGATCTCTTGTCCCAGGCTTCTTTCAGGATTTTCTCTTTGTCACTGAGACTAGTAAGTTCTATTATTAGATGACAGGGTGTCAACCTATTTTTACTGATTTTGAGGGGATTCTCTGTGCATCCTGGATTTTGATGCTTGTTCCCTTCCCCAAATTAGGGACATTCTCTACTATAATTTATTCCAATATACCTTCTCCCCTCTCTCTTTCTTCTTCTTCTTCTGGGATCCCAATTATTCTAATATTGTTTCATATTATGGTGTTACTTATCTCTTGAATTCTCCCCTCATGGTTCAGTAGTTGTTTATCTTTTTTTTTCAGCTTCTTTATTCTTCATTATTTGGTCTTCTACATCACAAATTCACTCTTCTGCCTCATTTATCCTAGCAGTAAGAGCCTCCATTTTTTTATTGTACCTCATTAATAGCCTTTCTGATTTCAACTTGGTTAGATATTAGTTCTTTTATTTATCCAGAAAGGGATTCTTTAGTATCTTCTGTGCTTTTTTTCAAGCCCAGCTAGCATCTTTATAATCATCATTCTGAACTCTAGTTCTGACGTACTAATGTCTGTATCGGTTAGGTCCCTAGCCATAGGTACTGCCTCTTGTTCTTTTTTTTGAGGTGAGTTTTTCAGCCTTGTCATTTTATTCAGATAAGATAGATGAATGAGTAAACAAAATACTAAAAGGGTATCAATGACCCCAGAAAGATATATAGTAACCAAATCAGAAGAGACTTGAAACTAGGGGATGAAGAAAGAAAAAAAAAAATGATTAGACTGGTGAATAGAACAGAGCCACACACTTGATTTTGGGTGTATTTGGTTTGTTAGAAGAAAATAGCTTCCAAAATTTTAAAGAAAGAAAATCTTATAAGCAAAATGAAGGGATGGAATATGACTGTAAAGATGAAAATTTAAAAAGATTTAGAAAAGAAATTGATGAGAAGTTGGTTGAAAGAAGAAAAAAATAAGAAGGAAAAAGAAAGGAGAGAATGTGATCAGGCTGGATATTAGAACAAAGCCATATGCTAAATTTAGGGGATATTTTGATCTGTTTGGAGAAAATGTATCCCTAAATTTTAAAGAAATAAAAACTTATATGTATACAAAAAACAATGTTAAATACAATGAAGGGATAGAATATTTTGAAGAAATTTTAAAGAAGGAAAACTTACATGTATACAAAAATTAAGGTTAAATACAATGAAGGGATAGAAAATGAGTACAACAATGAAAATTTAAAAAATAGTTTTAAAAAGGTATTGATAAAAGAGTTAAAACGTTAATTAGGAAAGGAAAATATTTTGAAAATGGAATAAGAAAAATATAAATTAAAAAAAATTAACTTTTAAGATTATTTGCTACAGCTTTTTGAAAAATACCGGTGGAATTTTGATCAGAATGGCATCAAAATGGCGTTAAAAGTATAGATTGCTCTAGGAAGTATAGATAGTTTAACAATGTTTATTCTTCTGATCCAAGAGCATGGAATGATCTTCCATATTTTTGTGTATTCTTCATTTTTTTTCATGAGTGTTCTGTAGTTCCTCGAGTACAGATCCTTTACGTCTTTGGTTAGGTTTATTCCTAGGTATCTTATGGTTCCTGGTGCTATAGTAAATGGAGTCGATTCTCTAATTTCCCTTTCTGTGTTTTCATTGTTAGTGTATAAGAAAGCAATTGATTTCTGTACATTGACTTTGTATCCTGCCACATGACTGAATTGCTGTATGAGTTCTAGTAGTTTGGGGTTGGAGTCTTTTGGATTTTCCATATAAAGTATCATGTCCTCTGTGAAGAGAGAGAGTTTGACTTCTTCATTGACATTTGGATATCTTTTATTTCTCTTTGTTGTCTGATTGCTGTTGCTAGGACTTCTAATACTACGTTGAACAAGAGTGGTGAGAGTGGGCATCCTTGTCGTTTTCCTGATCTCAACGGGAAGGCTGTGAGCTTTTTCCCATTGAGGATGATATTTGCTGTGGGTTTTTCATAGGTAGATTTTATGAAGTTCAGGAATGTTCCCTCTATCCCTATACTTTGAAGCATTTTAATCAGGAACAGATGCTGGATTTTGTCAAATGCTTTTTCTGCATCAATTGAGAGGACCACGTGGTTCTTCTCTTTTCTCTTATTGATTTGTTCTATCACATTGATTGATTTGCGAATGTTGAACCATCCTTGCAACCCAGGGATGAATCTCACCTGGTCATGGTGGATAATTTTTTTAATGTGCTGCCGGATCCTATTTGCTAGAATTTTGTTGAGAATCTTAGCATCCATATTCATCAGTGATATTGGTCTGAAGTTCTCCCTTTTGGTGGGGTCTTTGCCTGGTTTGGGGATCAGGATAACGCTGGCTTCATAAAAAGTGTCTGGAAGTTTTCCTTCTCTTTCAGTTTTTTGAAACAGCTTCAGGAGAATAGGTGTTATTTCTTCTTTGAAAGTTTGGTAGAATTCCCGAGGGAATCTGTCAGGTCCTGGGCTCTTGATTTTTGGGAGGTTTTTGATCTCTGCTTCAATCTCATTACTACATATCATTCTATTCAGGTTGTCAATTTATTCCTGGTTCAATTTTGGAAACTTATAGCTTTCAAGATATGTCTCCAAAGGCAAAGGAAACAAAAGCAAAAATGAACTTTTGGGACTTCATCAAGATCAAAAGCTTCTGCACAGCAAAGCAAACAGTCAACAAAACAAAGAGGCAACTCACAGAATGGAAGAAGACATTTGCAAATGACAGTACAGACAAAAGGCTCATATCCAGGATCTATAAAGAACTTCTCAAACTCAACACACACAAAACAGATAAACATGTCAAAAAATGGGCAGAAGAGGGGCACCTGGGTGGCTCAGCGGTTAAAGCTTCTGCGTTCAGCTCAGGTCATGGTCCCAGGGCCCTGGGATCGAGCCCTGCATCTCTCTGCTCAGTGGGGAGCCTGCTTCCTCCTCTCTCTCTGCCTGCCTCTCTGCCTACTTGTGATCTCTGTCTGTCAGATAAATTCTTAAAAAAAAAATGGGCAGAAGACATGAACAGACACTCTCCAATGAAGACATACAAATGGCTATCAGACACATGAAAAAATGTTTATCATCACTAGCCATCAGGGAGATTCAAATTAAAACCACATTGAGATACCACCTTATACCAGTTAGAATGGCCAAAATTAGCAAGACAGGAAATAAGATGTGTTGGAGAGGATGTGGAGAAAGGGGAACCCTCTTACAGTGTTGGTGGGAATGCAAGTTGGTGCAGCCACTTTGGAAAACAGTGTGGAGATTCCTTAAGAAATTAAAAATAGAGCTTCCCTATGACCCTGCAATTGCACTACTGGGTATTTACCCCAAAGCTACAGATGTAGTGAAAAGAAGGGCTATCTGTACTGCAATACTTATAGCAACAATGGCCACAGTCGCCAAACTGTGGAAAGAACAAAGAAGCCCTTCAACGGATGAAAGGAAAAGGAAGATGTGGTCCCTATACACTACAGAGTATTATGCCTCCATCAGAAAAGATGAATACCCAACTTTTGTATCAACATGGACGGAACTGGAAGAGATTATGCTGAGTGAAATAAGTCAAGCAAAGAGAGTCAATTATCATATGGTTTCATTTATTTGTGGAGTATAACAAATAGCATGGAGGACATGGGGAGCTGGAGAGGAGAAGGGAGTTGAGGGAAATTGGAAGGGGAGTTGAACCATGAGAGACTATGGACTCTGAAAAAGAATCTGAGGGTTTTGAATGGGTGGGGAATAGGAGGTTTGGGAGCCAGGTGGTGGGTTTTATGGAGGGCACGTATTGCATGAGCAGTGGGTGTGGTGCATGAACAATAAATTCTGTTATGCTGAAAAGAAATTAAATAAAAAAAAATTAACTTTTAACATCTAAAGGATCATGGGAAAAAAGACATGAATTCTATGTGTTGTATTCACCTAGCTCTGGAGTTCTGCAGTTGTCATTAATTGGTAGATTTGGTCTTGACTAGATGTTCTTGGTGATCTTTTGGGGGAAGAGCCTGTTTCAGTGATTCTCAAATGTCTTTGCCTGAGGTAGAACTGCACTGCCCTTGTCAGGGGCAGGCTTAGTAATCTGCTTGGTTTTGCTCTCTGTAGCTTTTATTCCCTGAACAATTTCCCACAGTTTTGGAGGATAAGAATGAAGATGGCAGCCTCCCAGTTTCCAATCTGGAGGGGCCGGGAGCTCAGGGCCTCGCTCCTCAGTGTGCCCTCAGAGAAAAGTAGTCAATCACTCTTGTCTCCCTGGTTTCTGGCTGCAATCTTGAGCTCATCCAGCCTGAGACCCTTCATTTCTATCTCTGGCACTTGGCCCTGTTTCCAAACCCAGCTGATTCCTGCAGTGTGCTCACATGCTGCTCTTCCCAGTGAAGGAAGGGGGGGGGTTGTCTCCCAGATCTGCCAGTTGTGGGGTCCCTGCTTGAAGAGCAGTGTCTTAACTTTGCCTCTGATCATGGTTTAAGGTAACCCCAAGTTGATAGCCCCTTCCTTGGCTCTGTCTCTGCAGCTGGCTTCCCTGCTCTGACACCTGAGAGCTCTGCCACACTCAGGTTCCCCCAGTTTTTCTGTGACCCCATGGGTCCTGAGACCATACTGTCCCAGCAAGGGATACACCCTCTGCTTAACCTCTAGAGCAATATCACTCAGTGAAGCAGACTTCTAAAGTTCTGATTTTGTGCTCCACTGCTCTACCACTTATCAGGAGCTTACCCCTCCCCCCATGGTCTCTCATCTTATATATTGCCTAGATTCACTTCTTCACACATCCTACCTTCCAGAAAGTGTCACTTTTCTGTTCCTAGAATTGCTGCTATTCTTTTCTTTGATCTCCTGTTGAGTTTGTAGGTGTTCAGAATAGTTTGGTAACTATCTTATTGAATTCCTGGGACAAACAAATTCACTGGAAAATCTTGACAACAGTTTCAAACTGAGGAAGGAATCAGTGAACTTGGAGATAGTTCAGTTGAGATTATTGAGTATCAGAAACAAAGAAAAAGAATAAAGAAAAACGAAGTCTCAGGGACCCATCAAACACCATCAAGCATAACAACTTATGCATAATGGGAGTCCCAGAAGAGAAACAAGAGAGATAAAAGAGAAAAAAAAATTAAGGAAATAATGGCTGAGAACTTCCTAAAATTGAGGAAAAACATTAATGTAAATCATCAAGAAGTATTACAAATCCAAGTAGGATAAACTCAAAGAGATACATTCCTAGACATACTACTATCAGTCTGTCAAAAGCAGTGAGAATGAGCTCATTGCATTCAGGGATTCTCAATAAGTTTCATAGTTAATTTATATCATAAACCATGGAGACCAGAGATCAGTGAATTGACATATTCAAAGTGATGAAAGGGAAAATACTGTCAACCAAAATTTCTATATTGCTAGCCCTAGTTGTTTACTTCACAGCAGAATGGGATCCATTAGCTCCAAAGCTCAATGGTACTAAACTTAAATTTTGTGCATCTAATTGTTTTAACTATAGCTCCCAACAAATAGCAGATTTTTAGACATTTAAAGACTGTCTTCATTGCCTCCCCACAAAACTTTGCACAATGTCTGATAGCCATAGATAAGATAAACCTGGTAACTCTGAAAGACCCCAATTGCTGCTGCCCTCAGAAGCTCTTGGACCCATAGACTCCCTGCCATGCTGCTGAGTGACCTCACTTGAACATATAATGCCCCTCTCAGATTGCACTCTCCCCTAGGATTTCTCCTACCCTTCTTCCATTTTGGTCTGTAGCCCTTATGCTGCAGCCTCTGGAAGGTCTTATGCTGCAACAGACTTCTCTTGATGAAAATTTGTCAAATATCACCCAAATAAATTTGTCATATGTCTCTGCTACATTGTGTTATTATCCTGGATATCCCTTGAACTCACTATATACATCTGCTGAAACCATCCTTTGAAAATGAAGGAGTTAATATTCTTAAGATGATAATATTCCCCAAATTTGACCTAAAGGTTCAATGCAATCCCTATCAAATTTTTTATTTTCTTTTTTTTTTCATAGATGGAAAAACTGTCCTAAAATTTATATGAAAATGTAAGGGCCCTTGAAGTCAAAACATTTTCAAAAGGAGTGAATTGGAGATTCACATTCCAGATTTCAAAACTTATTACAAAGCTACAGTCATTAAGCCAGTATGGTAAAAGACATATAGAGAAATAAAAAAAAAATTAAGGTCTAGAAAAAGAACCATACATCTATGGTCAATAGGTTTTTAACAATGGTGCAAAGACATTTCATTGGGGCGAAGAAGTGTCATTTCAATAAATGGTGATGGAACAACTGGATATCCAATGCAAAAGAATGAGGTTGGACCCTCATTCATGACCCACATATGTCATATGCAAAAATTAACTCAAGATGAATCAAAGATCTAAAGGTAAGAGCTAAAATTATAAAACCCTTGGAAGGAAACACAAATAAATCTATGTGAACTTGAATTAGAATATGACACCAAGGGGCACGTGGGTGGCTCAGTGGGTTAAAGCCTCTGCCTTCAGCTCAGGTCATGATCCTGGGGTCCTGGGATCGAGCCCCACATTGGGCTCTCTGCTCGGCAGGGAGCCTGCTTCCTCCTCTCTCTCTCTGCCTACTTGTGATCTTTGTCTGTCAAAGAAATAAATAAAATCTTAAAAAAAAATATGACACCAAAACCACAAACAACCAAAAAAGATTAGATAAATTTGGGTCTAATCAAAATATTGTAATAAAGGACACTATAAAAAATTGAAAATCTACCTACACAATGAGAAAATATGCCTGCAAATCATAGAAACAATTAAGGGTCTGTACCTGGAATATATAAAAAACTCCTGTAATTCAACTACAAAAAGACAACCCAGTTTGAAAATGTTCTATGGTGAGTGCTGTAAATTGTGTAAGACTGATGATTCACAGATCTTTATCCCTGAAGCAAATAATACATTATATGTTAATAAAAATAATATAAAATAAAAAATAAAAATGGACAAAAGATTTAAATAGATTCTACACATAAGTGATGAATCACTGAATTCTACCCCAGAATTCAATTTGCTTTATATGTTAACTAACAAAATTTAAGTAGATAAATGGAAAAATAGATTCTATGCAAAAATCAATATGCACATGAAGAGATGCTCAAAGTTATTAGACATTAGGAAATGCAAACCAAAACCACAGTGACATCCATTTCTTACCCACTAGAACTGCTAGAATTAAAAGTTAATTACAGATAATTGCAAATGTTGATGAAGATGTTGAGAATTGGAACACTTATATATTGCTGATAGGAATATAAACTGGAGCTACTGGAGCTACCACCACTTTGGAAAAGAGTTTGGCAGTTCCTCAAATGTTAAATTATAATTATGAAAGAGTAATTGCATTTCTAGATATGTAAAAGAGAATTGAAAACATGTTTACACAATAACTAGTACACAATGTTTATGGTAGCATTATCTATAATAGATTAAATGTGGGAACAACCCAAATGTTCATCAACTGATGAACTGGTTAATGAAGGTGGCATATCCATACAATGGAATATTACTCAGTCATAAAAAATAATTAAGTTCTGATCCATACTGTAATATGGGTGGACCTTGAAAACATTGTGCTAAGTGAAAGCCAGATGTAAGAAGTCATGTATTATGTAAATCCATTTATATGACATGTCCAGAATAGACAAATCTGTAGAATCAGAAAGTAGTTTAGTGGTTGCCAGGGCATTGGGAATGTGGGAAATTGAGACTGATTGTTGATCAGTATGTGTGTCTGTTTTAGTGATAGAAATTTTATGGAATATCTGGTGATGCTTGTGAAATGTAGTAAATATATTCTAAACTAGTGAATCATTTAAAAATAGTGACTTTTATGTTATATGAATTGTATCTCAATAAATAAAAATTAAAAGGAGAACTTTCTTTTTCTCACCTTAACATGGAAAACACTTGGGCATATTCCAAAACTAATTTGAAAAAAACCAGGAGAACTTGATAGACCACTTGAAGTTATTGTAACTGTGGAGAAAAATAGTATCATGGGGAGGGGTGGTATCTAGATCTTAGTGGAGGGACTTTGAAGAAGGAGGGTCACTTCTGCTACAGTGAGGGGGAGGGGATAGAACAGGTACAGTCCACTGGAGTAAAGTAGTATTAAGTCTTCTTCTATGGATCCTATTTTATCTATTAGGTTAGGAGGCACAGTCCATGCTGATGATAGCTATGAGACAAAGAGAATCATAGTAAATTTTAAAAAATTTCTTCTTAGTGTTCCAGAATTCATTGTTTGTGCACCACACCCAGTGCTCCATGCAATATGTTCCCTCCTTAATACCCACCACCAGGCTCACCCCTTCCCCTCCAAAACCCTCAGTTTGTTTCTCAGAGTCCACAGTCTCTCATGGTTCGTCTCCACCTCCAATTTCCCCCAACTCATTTCTCCTCTCCATCTCCCCATGTCCTCTGTGTTATTCCTTATGCTCCATAAATAAGCGAAGCCATATGATAATTGACTCTTTCTGCTTGACTTATTTCAATCAGAATAGTGGATTTTATAGTCACTGATAAGGTCCTCATGAACACAAGCATCTGTGAATTTTTGATAAGTTTCAATTTGTGGAGTTGTTTGATTTTCTTTTCCTTTTTAAAAAAAAACTCTTTTGTTTATTTATTTGACAGAGGTCACAAGTAGGCAGAGAGAGAGAGAGAAGAGGAAGCAGGCTCCCTGCTAAGCAGAGAGCCCGATTCGGGGCTTGATCCCAGGACCCTGAGATCATGACCTGAGCCAAAGGCAGATACTTTAAACCACTGAGCTACCCAGGTGCCCCTTTTCCTTTTTTTCCTACAGCAAAGCTCAGATATCTACCTCAGTCATGAGGAAACTGTATATATTGATCCAAGACTGAAGGTTTGCTTATCATTTGCAATAAAAGTGAGGAATGATAAACTGAATTGTCTGTTGAATCACATGGGCCACCTGGCAACAATTTAACTGAGACCAGTCTCTCTCAACTCCATCAGGAAGGGCTTTGCAGAATTTCAACTTACCGTGATGTCTTTCAGATGTCATCAGGAGTAGCGTGCCATTCCCTGAAGCAACTGAAAACTAGCTTCGGTATCTACTACCAAGGCTGCTTTCACAGCCACATGTTACTATGTTATTCAGTGACCTGGTAATCTCAAAACATGGGGCTGGGAATGCCGGCATGTGTCCTGCACTACTCTGGGCAAGGCTGGCAGTCCCAGGGTCAGCGTGTCACTTACCAGGCCCTCAGTCCCCATGTCCTAGCATACACTGTGTGACATTTGTGGGGGTTAGCTGAGCTTGAAATATAAAGAACCAAGCATATTGGCAAAAAGTAAGCTGAAATGATGAGATTCTAGATGTGAAGGTGGTTAAGGAGGAAAGCGAATATAAGAGGGCAGTTTGGAGGGCAGAAATGAAGCAGTAGTGTTGGAAGGCTGATAGGAACAAAGAATAAATATATGGGATTCATTAAACAAAGAAACTCTGAAGATAGGGTTATTGTGAGAAATATCTGAATATTATATTGAAGGTGGAAAACTTTCACTACATAACAAGGTTAAAAGGGCACCATGTAAAGTGGGCTGCAGAGATAAGAAGAGAAAGACTTTGGAGGTGATGAAGCCAAGTACCAAGGCTCCAAGACATGGATGGGTCTCTGATGTGAACATTGAAATAATTGAGAAGGATGGCAGGTGTCAGGATGAGGGGGGAGACAGAATCTGATGCTAAAATGTACGCTTTCATTTGAATTTGAGTTTTTGCCTCAGGTTGGATGACATGGAACCACACAAGGCTCATATGATTCTGAGCACCAGGCTGATCTGAATTTGTTATTTAAGGAGACTTCACTAAAAAGCAGGGCTCCATCCAAGTACAGCCAACAATTTTATTTTATATTAAACTCATTGCAATTCATTACCAATCAAAAGGGTATTTTTTTTTTTTTTACAAATTTCCTTTGTGGTCACCATTGTGTCAAGTATTATGTAGGGATACAAATGAAATAGAAAATACAGTCCCTATGGTCAAAGTTTAAATTTGAGTTACAAACATGAGCAATAAACATAAAACAAAATCCAAATATCATAAGCAATTGTGCACAGTAAATTTGGTGACCCAGATGCTGGGTACCAAAAGAACTTGCAGAAGGAAGAGATACACACAGTGAATGTTAAAGAAGATTTTGAGAAACTGTGAAAAGCTGAGGGTGGGTAAATGTATGATTTGGGTAGCAACCAGGGGGAAAGGGAGTATCACTGGTGAAACAAGGAATGAAGAGAAATTCCAGAAGTATAAATGAACATGATGAGTTTGTGTATGGATAGCCTCTTAGCCAGATAAGAAGGAGAGGCATATACTGGGGAACTTAGGCGTTAAAGTGGGCAGTAGTGAAACAAGAAAAGAGCTCATGAAACAAAATGTGGTTTAGTATGAAGTTGGCTTTTATTTGGAAGAAACAGCTCTATAAGTTTGTAAGCAAAGGTTATTTGGTTACAGTGTTACTTATAAAAGAATAGGCTAACAGTAGCAAGGAAGTTGGATTTGAATGGGCATAGCCCAGAGTTTGGAGGTCAACTATTAGACAATCCAGAGGATCCAGAGTGGAAGGTATGAGGCTTAGGATAAAGTGGATGCAGTTGAAATGGGCAGGAACTACATAGGATATAACCAAATACTGGGACAAAGCAGATTGAGTTTTTTACTGTTTCTGGTGAAGGAAAGGTGCTAGTGTTGTGAGCAGAGGGCAGCTGGTTTGAGGAAAAATTAATTTTTGAATATTTTTTTTAAGGGACTAGTTCTCTGTCCTTGTTTAATGATCTAAGTCATATAAGGAAAAATTAATTTAGTACTTATTTATGTCAGAAGCTATCCTGACTAATAAAAAAGTTATTTCCCCCTCTAAAGCACAATTATAGTTTATATTATAATAATATAATAATGTAAAGAGAGGAATAATAAGTAAAATACATAAATAAAATTTTGTATGAAGTGCAAGTGAAGTTTTCAGAATTTATGTTGGGAGGGAAAGTGAAGAGACAATGACTGTATTCATATAATATTATAGCTAAAATTATGTGCAATTTTAAGCATATTTTTCTTGTTAATAGAGAATAAATATTCATGTATTTTATTTAACAGGGAATTACTTACTATACTGTTTGGAAGTCTACTTCTTGATAAAATTGAATTCCTTATATTTTTTATTACTAACTAGTATTCTTTGAAGTTTTTTATTGACTTCATAATATCTTGTTGTATTGATGTTTTATATATATTTTTTAAATTTATGTTTTTATCCCCAGGGATACAGGTCTGTGAATCACCAGGTTTACACATTTCACAGCATTCACCATAGCACATACCCTCCCCAATGTCCATAACCACACCACCCTCTCCCGACCCCCCTCCCCCCAGCAACCCTCAGTTTGTTTTGTGAGATTAAGAGTCTCTTATGGTTTGTCTCCCTCCCAATCCCATCTTGTTTCATTTATTCTTTTTCCTACCCCCCAAACCCTCCATGTTGTATCTCTACTTCCTCATATCAGGGAGATCATATGATAGTTGTCTTTCTCTGATTGACTTATTTCACTAAGCATAATACCCCCTACTTCCATCCATGTCATTGTGAATGGCAAGATTTCATTTCTTTTGATGGCTGCAGAGTATTCCATTGTATATATATACCGCCTGTTCTTTATCCAGTCATCTGTCGATGGACATCTAGGTTATGTCCATAGTTTGGCTATTGTGGACATTGCTGCCATAAACATTCGGGTGCATGTGCTCCTTCAGATCACTACGTTTCTATCTTTAGGGTAAATACCAAGAAGTGCAATTGTTGGGTCATAGGGTAGCTCTATTTTCAACTTTTTGAGGAATCTCCATGCTGTTTTCCAGAGTGGTTGCATCAACTTGCATTCCCACCAATAATGTAGGAGGGTTCCCCTTTCTCTGGATCCTCACCAGCATCTGTCATTTCCTGACTTGTTCATTTTAGCTATTTGGACTGGTGTGATGTGGTATCTCATTGTGGTTTTGATTTGTATTTCCCTGATGCCGAGTGATGTGGAGCATTTTTTCATGTGTCTGCTGGCCATCTGGATGTCTTCTTTTTTTTTTTTTCTAATTTTTTAAAAATTTATTTGACAGAGAGAGATCAGAAGTAGGCAGAGAGGCAGGTAGAGAGAGAGAGAAGGAAGCAGGCTCCCTGCCGAGCAGAGAGCCTGATTCGGGACTCGATCCCAGGACCCTGAGATCATGACCTGGGCTGAAGGCAGAGGCTTAACCCACTGAGCCACCCAGGTGCCCCCATCTGGATGTCTTCTTTGCAGAAATGTCTGTTCATGTCCTCTGCCCATTTCTTGATTGGATTATTTGTTCTTTGGGTGTTGAGTTTGCCAAGCAATTTATAGATTTTGGTTATTAGCCTTTTATCTGATATGTCGTTTGCAATATTTTCTCCCATTCTGTCAGTTGTCTTTTGGTTTTGTTAACTATTTCCTTTGCTGTGCAAAAGCTTTTGATCTTGATGAAGTCTCAATAGTTCATTTTGCCCTTGCTTCCCTTGCCTTTGGTGTTATTCCTAGGAAGAAGTTGCTGCAGCTGAGGTCAAAGACGTTGCCACCATGTTCTCCTCAAGGATTTTGATGGATTCCTTTCTCACATTGAGGTTCTTCATCCATTTTGAGTCTATTTTCATGTGCGATGTAAGGAAGTGGTCCAATTTCATTTTTCTGCATGTGACAGTCCAATTTTTCCAACACCATTTGTTGAAGAGGCTCTCTTTTTTCCATTGGACATTCTTTCCTGCTTTTTTGAAAATTAGTTGACCATAGAGTTGAGGGTCTATTTCTGGGCTCTCTATTCTGTTCCATTGATCTATGTGTCTGTTTATGTGCCAGTACCATACTGTCTTGATGATGACAGCTTTGTAATACAGCTTGAGGTCTGGAATTGTGATGTCAGCAACTTTGGCTTTCTTTTTCAATATTCCATTGGCTATTCAAGGTCTTTCCTGGTTCCATATAAATTTTATAATTATTTGTTCCATTTCTTTGAAAAAAATGGATGGGATTTTGAAAGGGATTGCATTATATGTGTAGATTGCTCTAGGTAGCATAGACATTTTCACAATATTTGTTCTTCCAATCCAGGAGCATGGAACATTTTTCCATTTCTTTGTGTCTACCTCAATTTCTTTCATGAGTACTTTATAGTTTTCTGAGTATAGATTATTTGCCTCTTTGGTTAGGTTTATTTCTAGGTATCTTATAGTTTTGGGTGCAATTGTAAATGGGATTGACTCCTTAATTTCTCTTTCTTCTGTCTTGTTGTTGGTGTAAAGAAATGGAACTGATTTCTGTGCATTGCTTTTATATCCTGACACTTTGCTGTATTCCTGTGCAAGTTCTAGCCGTTTTGGAGTGGAGCCTTTTGGGTTTTCCACATATAGTATCATATCATCTGCAAAGAATGTTAGTTTGACATTTTCTTTGCCGATTTGGATGCCTTTAATTTCTTTTTGTTGTCTGATTGCTGAGGCTAAGACTTCTAGTACTATGTTGAATAGCAGTGGTGATAACAGATATCCCTGCCATGTTCCTGACCTTAGCAGAAAAGCTCTCAGTTTTTCTCCATTGAGAATGATATTTGCAGTGGGTCTTTCACTGATGGCTTTGATAATATTAAGGTATGTGCCCTCTATCCCTACATTTTGAAGACTTTTGATCAGGAAGAGATGCTGTACTTTGTCAAATGCGTTTTCAGCATCTATTGACAGTATCATATGGTTCTTGTTCTTTCTCTTATTAATGTATTGTATCACATTGATTGACTTGCTGATGTTGAACCAACCTTGTAGCCCTCTGGAATAAATCCCACTTTGTTGTGGTGAATAATCCTTTTAATGTACTGTTGGATCCTATTGGCTAGTATTTTGGTGAGAATTTTTGCATCTGTGTTCATCAAGGATATTGGTCTGTAATTCTCTTTTTGATGGGATCATTGTCTGGTTTCAGGATCAAGGTGATGCTGGCCTCATAAAATAAGGTTGGAAGTTTTCCTTCCATTTCTATTTTTTGGAATAGTTTCAGGAGAATAGGAGTTAATTCTTTAAATGTTTGGTAGGATTCCCCTGGGAAGCTGTCTGGCCCTGGGCTTTTGTTTGTTTGGAGATTTTTGATGACTGTTTTAATCTCCTTACTGGTTATGGATCTGTTCACGTTTTCTATTTCTTCCTGGTTCAGTTGTGGTAGTTTATATGTTTCTAGGAATGTATCAATTTCTTCCAGATTGTCGAATTTGTTGGCATAGAGTTGCTCATAGTATGTTCTAATAATTGTTTGTATTTCTTTGGTGTTCGTTGTGATCTCTCCTCTTTCATTCATGATTTTATTTATTTGGGTTCTTTCTCTTTTCTTTTTGATAAGTCTGGCCAGGGGTGTATCAATCGTATTAATTCTTTCAAAGAACCAGCTCCTAGTTTCTTTGATTTGTTCTATTGTTTTTTTAGTTTCTATTTCATTGATTTCTGCTCTGATCTTTATGATTTCTCTTCTCCTACTGTGTTTAGGCTTTCTTTGTTTTTCTTTCTCCAGCTCCTTTAGGTGTAGGGTTAAGTTGTGTATTTGAGACCTTTCTTGTTTCTTGAGAAAGGCTTGTATTGTATCGATATATTTTCCTCTTAGGACTGCCTTTGTTGTGTCCCATAGATTTTGAACCAATGTGTTTTCATTGTCATTTGTTTCGATTAATTTGTTCAATTCTTCTTTAATTTCCTGGTTGACCCATTCATTCTTTAGAAGGATGCTGTTGAGTCTCCATGTATTGCGTTCTTTCCAAGTTTCCTCTTGTGATTGAGTTCTAGCTTCAGAGCATTGTGGTCTGAAAATATGCAGGGAATGATCCCAATCTTTTGATACCTGTTGAGACCTGATTCATGACCCAGGATGTGATCTATTCTGGAGAATGTTCCATGTGCACTGGAGAAGAATGTGTATTCTGTTATTTTGGGATGGAATGTTCTGATTATATCTGTGATGTCCATCTGGTCCAGTGTGTCATTTAAGGCCTTTATTTCCTTGTTGATCTTTTGCTTGGATGATCTGTCCATTTCAGTGAGGGGAGCATTAAAGTACCCTACTATTATTGTATTCTTGTCAATGTGTTTCTTTGATTTTGTTATTAATTGGTTTATATAGTTGGCTGCTCCCCCTTTAGGGGCATAGATATTTAAAATTGTTAGATCTTCTTGTTGGACAGACTCTTTGAGTATGATATAGTGTCCTTCCTCATCTCTTATTATAGTCTTTGGCTTAAAATCTAATTGATCTGATATAAGGATTGCCACCCCAGCTTTCTTCTGATGTCCATTAGCATGGTAAATTGTTTTCCACCCCCTCACTTTAAATCTGTATGTGTCTTCAGGTCTAAAATGAGTTTCTTGTAGGCAGCATATTGATGGGTTTTGTTTTTTTATCCATTCTGATACCCTGTGTCTTTTGATTGGGGCATAGTCCATTTACATTCAGGGTAACTATCTATCAATAGTTATCCTGAATGTAAATGGGTATGAATTTAGTGCCATCGTATTATCTGTAAGGTGACTGTTACTGTGTATTGTCTGTTCATTTCTGATCTACTACTTGTAGGGTGTCTCTTTGCTTAGAGGACCCCTTTCAATATTTCCTGTAGAGCTGGTTTGGTGATTGCAAATTCTTCCAGAGTTTGCTTGTCCTGGAAGCTTTTTATCTCTCCTTCTATTTCACCAATAGCCTTGCTGGATATAGTATTCTTGGCTGCATGTTTTTCTCATTTAGTGCTCTGAATATATCATGCCAGTTCTTTCTGACCTGCCAGTTCTCTGTGGATAAGTCTGCTGCCAATCTGATATTTTTACCTTTGTATGTTACAGACTTCTTTTTCTGGGCTGCTTCTAGGCTGCTTTGTTGTTAAGACTTGTAAATTTTACTATTAGGTGATGGGGTGTGGGCCTATTCTTATTGATTTTGAATGTGGATCTCTGCATCTCCTGAATTTGATGCTTGTTACCTTTGCCATATTTGGGAAGTTCTCTATAATAATTCACTCCAATATACCTTCTCCCCTCTCTCCTTCTTCTTCTGGAATCCCAATTATTCTAATGTTGTTTCATCTTATGGTGTCACTTATCTCTCGAATTCTCTCCTCATGGTCCAGTAGTTGTTTGTCTCTCTTTTGCACAGCTTCTTTATTCTCTGTCATTTGGTTTCCTATATCACTAAATCTTTCTTCTGCCTCATTTATCCTAGCAGTAAGAGCCTCCATTTTTGATTGCACCTCATTAATAGCTTTTTTGATTTCAACTTGGTTAGATTTTAGTTCTTTTATTTCTCCAGAAAGGGCTTTTATCTCTCTGAAGAGGGTTTCTGTAATGTCCCCATGCCTTTTTCGAGCCTGGCTAGAATCTTGAGAATCGTCATTCTGAACTCTAGATCTGACATATTACTGGTCTGTATTGATTAGGTTCCTAGCCTTCGGTACTGCCTCTTGTTCTATTGTTTGTGGTGAGTTTTTCTGCCTTGTCGTTTTGTCCAGATAAGAATATAGGAAGGAACAAATAAACTACTAAAGGTGTGGCAAAGACCCCAGGAAATGTATTTTATCCAAATCAGAAGAGACCCCAAGGGGAGGGAGAAAGGGGACAAAAAGAAATTCAGAGTGAAAAGGAAAAAAACCCAAAGAATGAAAAAATATTAAAAAAGAAAAAAATATAAATATTAGACTGGTGACTAGAACAGGGTCATCCACTTAATTTTGGGAGTATTTTGGTGTCTTAGAAGAAACTACCACCCAAAATTTTAAAGAATGAAAAACATATATATGGGTAGACACAGGGAAGGGATGGAGTGTGCCTATGAAGATGAGAATTTTTGTTTTTTAGATTTCTAAAAAAGGGGTTGATAAAGTATGTTGGTTGGAAGAATAAAGAAAAAGAATGTGTAGAAAATTTGTTCAGGCTGGAGACTAGAACAAGCCCAGAGTTAGATTTAGGGTATATTTTGATCTATTAGGAGAAGTTGTAGCCCAAATTTTTAGAAGAAAAACCCTATGTTTATACAAAAAATAAAGTTACATACAATGAAGGATAATATACGACTATTATAATGAAGGTTCAAAAAAGATTATTGTTATTTATTTATTTGTTTTTGGAAAGGTATTGTTAAGATAAACTAGTTGAAAAAACGTTAAAAGAGGAAAGGGTAAAAGTTAAAAAAAATTTAGCAGAAGGAAAATAAAATAAGTAACTGCAAGACTAAAGAATCTTGGGGAGAAAGCCTTGAATTCCATGTTTGCTTTCTCCTCCTCTGGAATTCTGCTGTTCTCCTTGGTGAGTGAACTTAGTCTTGGCTGGATTTCTTAATCTTCTGGGGGAGGGGCCTGTTGTAATGATTCTCAAGTGTCTTTGTCTGAGAGGGAATTGCCCTGCCCTTACCAGGGGCCAGGCTAAATAATTCACTTTCAGGAGCTTTTGTTCCCTGAATGCTTTCTACAGAGTTCTGGAGGATGGGGATGGCAATGGCGGCCTCCCAATCTCTGGCTCGGAGGACCCGAGAGCTTGGGGCCCTGCTCCTCATCATGCCCTCAAAAAAAGTGTTCAATCACTCCTGTGTCCCTAGCCTCTGGCCACGCCTGGAGGAAAGCGCTCGATCACTCCCATCTCCCTGGCCTCTGGCTGAGCTTGGGGAAAAGCACTCAATCGCTCTCTTCTACCTGGTCTCCAGCTGCTTTCTGAGCTCAAGCAGCCCGTGGCCGGTTCAAGGTAACCCCAAGTTGAGAGCTCACTCCTCAGTTTTGTCTCTCTAGCCGGCTTCTGCGCTCTAAGAGTTGGGAGCTCTGCAACCCCCCCAATCCTTCTGTGACCCTGTGTGACCTGCGGCCACGCTCTCCCCATGTGGGCTTCACCCTGGTTTAGCCTCTGGAGTGATGTCCCTCCATGGAGCAGACTTTTAAAAGTCCTGATTTTGTGCTGCATTGTTCGCTGCTTGCCGGGAGCCAGCCCTCCCCCACCATTTATCTTTCTGTTGCTTTGGATTCAGTTCTCCACCAGCCCTACCTTTCAGAAAGGTGTTGATTTTCTGTTTCTAGAATTGTTGTTCTTCTTCTCTTCGATCTCCTGTTGGATTTGTAGGTGTTCGCAATGGTTTAATAAGCTATCTAGCTGGTCTCCTGCTACCTGATATAGTCCCAGCCTGCTACTTCTCCGCCATCTTGACTCCCCCTCGATGTTTTATAATTTTTGCTAAGTATTGTATGGTTGGGTATCTTGTTCCGTCCTAACATTTTGTTACTTAAAATAATTCAAAGAACATCTAATAGCTTAATCCTTGAATATATCCATGAGAATTCTCTTAGGATAAATTTCTGGAAATGGAACACTATACGGATTTAAGAAATTATATTGCCAAATTTCACTCTTGAGAATAGGAATTATTTTTGCTAATATAATAGCCAAAAATAGCACCTCACATTTGAATTTTAATTTACTTCTTATTTATATATACTTAATTGTTTTTCTTTTTGAATCATCTGTTCTTGTCCATTGTCCATTTTTCTACAGGATATTTTGTCTTTTTTACTGTTTTGCAAAATTTCTTTACGTGTAGTGACATCATATATGTTGGAAACATTTTTCTTAATTTGTTGCTTACTTTCTAACTTTGTTTAAAATATTTTTGTACTAAAGTTCTCCCCATAATCATGCCAGAGTCTCTGTGACTGAACGAATAGCGAAAAGTGGGGATAGAAGATATTAAACTGAATAAAATTCTTCTGTTTTTCTGGTAAAGGGCCTTATTTTGCTGGGAGAAAATCTTCATACAACATGTAATAGGAAGTCAACATAAGATGAGAGAAAAAGAATTTATTTAATTTATTGGCAAGTACTTTTCAATTATGTTTTGACAAGAAAATCAGGGCAAACATCTGGGTTTACTTATGTTCCAAGTACAATTTAGTCCTTTCTTAGTCTTTCTATACTTTTCTCCTTGTTTTTTTTTTTTCCCTCAGAAATAGTTAGATCTATATCTAGTCATGATCTACTTTGATTTTATTTGCATTTCATCTTTACCTGCTATGCAATTTTCCTTTCTCTAGGTTACACAAGATAAATTACCTATTTTAGGGTCTATGAAAAGCATAATTTACTCAGCAACAGAAAAAAGAGCTCATGAAATAAAACCTGGGAAATCCAAATAGAAAACAATTAATCAGCAATACAAATTTAGATAAATTTTACTTTTATATATCAAAATTTTACTTTTATCATATATCAACACAACTATATACTCAATCACAGGTTAAAGCTTATACTTAATCTTCTTTTTCTTTCCTTCACTTCATTATAATGAGATTAAGTAAAATCTTCTTTAAAGTTTAATCTTTCACAATTTAAGTCACTTGGTTAAGCAAATATCACACATTCCATTTAAAGGATTGTTTTTTCCTGCACTCTATAGTTACATACTGAGGTAGATATAGAAATTCTGTTTTGGTGCTGCAATTTTGTGTGATAACTAGTGAACTTCTTTCTCATTGTAGAGGACTGTCTTCTTTGTACACTCCTTTGAAAAACACTATGGGCTTATGTGCCAAAAACTCTTTCAGAAACAAGGAATGTTTCTAATAACAAAAGAAAAATGTGGTTTATGATCTCTTTTAAGGATGTGAAATGAATAATCCTTATCAAGGGTTTAAAGTTATGTTTAGGGGATGCCTGGGTGGCTCAGTTGGTTAAGCAGCTGCCTTCGGCTCAGGTCATGATCCCAGCGTCCTGGGATTGAGTCCCACATCAGGCTCCTTGCTCAGCAGTGAGCCTGCTTCTCCCTCTGCCTCTGCCTGCCTGTCTGTCTGCCTGTGCTCGCTCTCTCTCTCTCTCTAACAAATAAATAAATAAAATCTTAAAGTTATGTTTAGGTTATTCTAACCCTTGGCCGGATGTAGACTTGGTTTTCCATAATGGGCCCTGAAATGAGGGAAAACTGACTATTTCTACCATTTTTTAAAAAGATTTTATTTATTTATTTGTTAGAGAGAGAGAGAGAGCACAGGCATACAGAGGCAGAGGGAGAAGCAGGCTCACTGCTGAGCAAGGAGCCTGATGTGGGACTCGATCCCAGGACGCTGGGATCATGACCTGAGCCGAAGGCAGCTGCTTAACCAACTGAGCCACCCAGGTGTCCCTATTGCTACCATTTCTTGACCTTCTGTTCTACCCTATTTCTTTTTTTAAATTGTATTTTTTATTATGTTAGTCACCATACAATATGTCATTAGTTTTTGATGTAGTGTTCCAAAATCCATTGTTTAGATAACACTCAGTGCTTCATGCAGTATGTGCCCTCCTTAATACCCATCATTGGCCAACACATCCCCCCACCCTCTTCCTTCTAAAATCCTCTGTTTCTTGGTGTCTGTAGTCTCTCATGGTTCGTCTCCCCCTCTGATTTCCTCCCCTTCATTTTTCTCTTTCATTTCCTAATGTTTTCTATGCTATTATTTATGTTCCACAAGTAAGTGAAGCCATATGATAATTGACTTTCTTTGCTTGACTTTTTTCACTCAGCATAATTTCCTCCAGTCCCATCCATGTTGATGCAAAAGTTGGGTATTCATCATTTCTGATGGCTGAATAATATTCCATTGTATATATGGACAACATCTCCTTTAGCCATTTATCTGCTAAGGGTATCTCGGCTATTTCCACAGTTTGGTTACTGTGGACATTGCTGCTATGAAAATTGGGGTGCATATGGCCCTTCTTTTCACTACTTCTGTATGTTTGGGGTAAATACCCAGTAGTGCAATTGCTGGGTCATAGGGTAGCTCTATTTTTAATTTTTTTGGAACCTCCATACTGTTTGTATGGAGGTTCACAGCACAACTTGATGTCACTACATAGGTGCAGCAAGTGGCTGCACCAACTTGCATTCCCACCAACTGTGTAAAAGGGTTTCCCTTTCTCTATATCCTCTCCAACATTTGTTTCTTGCCTTGTTAATTTTTGTCATTCCTACTGGTGTAAGGTGGTATCTCAATGTGGTTTTGATTTGAATTTCCCTGATGGCTAATGATGATGAACATTTTTTCATGTGTCTGTTAGCCATTTGTATCTCTTCATTGGAGAAGTGTCTCTAAGGTCACAAGAGGATGAGTTTTGACAAAAAAAAATCTTTAGAATTGGATTAAAACTGATATGCAGTATTAGAAATATTTTGCCTTAGAGCAATATATTCTCTTGGCTCACTCTGAAAATCCAGCTGACAAATTAAGAACTAAAGGGAACAGCCAAGTCTTATCTGGAGCTTATTACATACACATTTTTTTCTTGATTGGAAAATACACTGAGACTCATCATGTGACTATCTATGGCTACATAAATGTTTTTCATTAATAGTTTTGCTTCAAGCCATTCTTCCAATACAGTGTTGCAATAAATGTGACAAGACCATGTGACAATCCCAGGTGTGGACACTGATGGTCAGAATGTTCCTCTATTGGAAAGTGGCTTTGTCACAGCTCTACCTGTTAAAAAAGAACATTTCCTGAGAAGTTCAAAATTCCTATCTGAATACTGGCTGTTGTAATTTGATGAAAGATTAGGAAACTAGATGTTAAGAGCTATTCGGGGTGGTTCTCATTGGTGCCCTATCTCTATGGGTTCCATTCTATGATCCCCTGATGTATTGAATATTATTGAGAACTGGTGTAATAGAGATAAAAACTTAAAACTAAAAGACTGGACTCCAGCTCTATCACCAAAACACCATGAATCTTAATCAAATCCTTAATCTCTCAGAATCTTATCAATAAAAAAAGAATGATTGTATTTAATTGTTAGGATTATTAGAAAAATAAAAGGAAATGTTGTTATACTTCATTCAATCATCCAACAAATACCTTATCTAGCTTTTTGGGATAAGTCAGTAAATAAAATAACTGCTCTGTCAGGCTGTGTGTGTGTGTGTGTGTGTGTGTGTATGTGCGTGTGTTGTTGCCCTGCATAATCAGCAAATATACAAATAAATAAGTCACTAGAAGATGGTTTATGCTATTTTGAAAAGAAATGACCAAAATGAAGGAATCTTAGAGGGGTAGAGAGTGATAGAAGTAGAAAATACTTCTTGAAATACAGAGGACCCCCCCAAAATAAGTTGAGATTTTGTCAGCAATCTGAATGCAATGAACCACTAGTGTATCTGGAGCATGCTTGGCTGGGAAAAAGAAAGGAGCCCAATGGACCTGGAATAAAAAAAAAAAAATACAAGGAAGACAAAAAGAAATGAAGTCAGAGAGGATGTAGGGGTGGGGGTTGATACAGATTATATAGAGTCTCCCAGGTTATTTTAGAGGCTTTGGATGCCTGGGTGGCTCAGTTGGTTAAGCGGCTGCCTTCGGCTCAGGTCATGATCCCAGCATCCTGGGATCGAGTCCCACATCAGGCTCCTTGCTCGGCAGGGAGCCTGCTTCTCCCTCTGCCTCTGCCTGCCTCTCTGTCTGCCTGTGCTTGCTCTAACTAATAAATGATGGCTAATAATCAGATTTGAGTACATTTTCTAGAAGAGCAGTTAAAGGTGCCTCTTAATGTTTTTAACTTTGGGTAATTGTGGGAATGGCGATGCATATACTGATATGATTAAAATGTGGGCTGAACAAAATTTTCAAAACAAAATAAAAAATTTTTGGAAGGAAGATAAAGAATTTGATATTATACATATGTTTGAGATGTCTTAATTTTGTTAAAAGGAGTGCTCAGGACTGAAGATATAAATTGGGAATTGTCAGCACATGAATGGATTGGACAGATCAGAGAGGAGCTTAGGATCCTGGGGGCACAATAACTCTCAGGCTATGGGACATGAGAGTGATCTAGTGAAGGAAGGTGAGAGAGGATGAGAACCAAGAAATAGCCATTCCTTTGATGGCAGGTGAAAAAATATTTCAGAGAGAGGTGATTATGTGTATGAAACACTGCTACTAGGTCAAGTTAAATCAGGACACATAGTTGACCAGTGAATTGACCCAGCTGTTTTGAAGATTTTTTTTTTTAGCAAATCATACCTTTGGGTCAATTCAGAGTAATTTTATGTTGGCTACTATTTCCCTGAGTATGATCATATTTCCAATTTCTTTGCATGCTTCACAATTTTGGGCTAAATACTGGGCATTTTATACAGTATATTAAGGCAACTTTGGAATCTGTTTTACAGTAAATAAACCCCAACAAAATACAAAAGGGTTATATACCATGTCAAATAGAATTTCTCTCAAGAAGGCAAAATTGGCTTTAGATCTGAAAAATCAATTAAAAACAAAAATTTAAAACAAAATAAATATCAATTAAATATTAAATTAGATTTAAAAGTCAGTTAATTATTAAAGATTAATGTCTAACAACCTCTTAACTGATGCAGGCAAAGCTTTAGATAGTCCGACATCTATTCATGATAAAAACTCTCAAGGAACTAGAAACAGAGACCTTGCTTAACTTGATAAAGTGCCTACAAAAAAACCTACAGCTAAGATGATACTAAATGATGAAGGATAAATGCTTTTCCCCTAAGATAGGGGATAAGACAAGGAAGTCTGTTTTCACCACATTTATTAACACTGTTCTAGAGGTTTTAGCTCTTGTAGTAAGACAACAGAAATGATCTTATAGTTTGAAATAGAGTAAGTGAAACTGTTTGTTTGCAGACCACATGATTTTATCTGTAGAAAATTGTAAACAATTTATGAAACAAAAATATCTAATAGATCTAATAAATGAGTTTATCGAGGTTGTGGGATATATGATCGGCATGCAAAATCAATTGCATTGATATATACAAACAGCAAGTAACCTGAAAATGAAATTAATGAAAGAATTCCATTTGCAATAGAATCAAAAAGAGTAAAATAGTAATAAATTAAACAAGGATGTGTAAGAATTATACACACCCAAAATATGAGATGTTGTTGAGAAAATGTAAGGAAAATCTAAATAAATGAAGAGATATTCCATGTTGTGAGTTGAAAGATTTAATATTTATAAGATAATAACTTATTTCTGAAATGATCTAAAGAGTGAGTGCAAATCTCAGAATGCATTTATAGAATTTAAAGCCTACTTACATTAATTAAATGTAAAAGACTCAGAGTACCCCCAAATTTTTGAAAAGAACAGAGGTGGAGGTCTTATATTACCTGATTTCAAAACTTTCTATAGAGTTAAGGAATTAAGACTGTGCAGGTGTAGGTATAAGGGTAAACAGAAAGAACAGTGACACAGAATAGAGAGTACAAAAATAAACTTATGCATTTATAGTCAATTGATTTTGAATGAAGTTGCCTAGGTAAATCTGTTTAACAAATGGTCCCATAACCATTGGACAACAAATGTTAAAAAGAATTCTCCTCATTCGTTCTATATGCAGAATTTACTAAGATAGATCATATACCTAAATGTAAGAACTAACTCTACAAAACTTCTAGGTTAAAACACTGGAAAAACCTTAGTGATTTAGGTTTGACTCGTATTGCTTAGAGATTACACCAAAAAAAAAAAAAAGAGAAATAAAACAATAAATTAGAATTAAGGGAACAAAAAGACGAGCCAAAAACTGGGAGGAGAATATTTGCACATCAAATATCTGATATAAAACTGCTATCCAGTATATATGAAGAACACTTAAAACTCGGTCATAAGAAGACAAACAACCTTAATTAAAAAATTATTTGACCAATAATTTACCAAAGATAAGAATCACAAATGAGTACACAAAATGATGCTCAATATAATTTCCAGTCTAGGGAATAAAGATGAAGACCATAATGCAATACTACTACAAAGCAAAAGCTAAAATTTTAAAAGATGGACAATACCAAGTTTTGGCAAGGACATGGAGAAAAGGGCATTTTGTGTAAATTTGAGTATACACTTGTTTCATCCAGAAATTCTACAACTAGTTATTTACCAGAGAAGTAAGATGAATGTCTATGTATTTGCATATGAATATTCATAACAGTTTTCTTTATTTGTAATATCTCCAAGCTAGTAATAACCCATATATGCATGGACATATGGTATATTTATACAAGCAAAAATGACTCTGGAATATACAGGAATAAATTCTTGGCATATGCAACAATGTGTATGAATCTCAAAAACATTATGCTGCATGGAAGAAACCAGATACAAGGAAATATATACTGAGTGGTTTCATTTACCTGAGCTCTTAGAAAATATAAACACATTTATAATGGCAGAAAGATCAGTGGTTGCTCTGGGGCCGGAAGTGGAAGTGGGCCAATTATAAAGAATCAGGAGAGAACTTTTTGGGTATTAAAAATATTTTATATTTTCTTTGGTGTGGTGGTTACATGGGTATGAACATTGGTCAAAATTCATTTGTACAATTAAAATGGATGCATTTATTATTGTAAATTATACTTCGATAAAACTGATTTAAAATACTTTTTAGGGGCACCTGGGTGGCTCAGTTGGACATGTCTGACTCTCAATTTTGGCTTAGGTCATGAGATTGCATCTGTGCTGGGCATGGAGTCTGCTTAGTATTCTCCCTTTCCCTTTCCTTCTGTCCCTCTCCCCTACCTCCTGTCCCTGACGCTGCTTGCACACTCACTCTCTTTCTCTCTTCAAAAATAAAATAAAATAAAATAAAATAAAATTAAATTAAATTAAACAAAATATGCTTTTTAGAAAAGTAGTACAGCAACAAATATCTTGTACTTGCATCTTATTGCATTTTTGCCAGTGGTTTATTGGTGTAGACTTCTATAAATGTGATTGATGAGCCAAAATGTGAATTTGTAGGAGATATTGTCAAATTCCCCTTTATGAATGTTGCACCATCTTGCATTCCCAGTCATAAGGTTAGAAAGAACTATTTCCCTAGTCTTGATAATAGCATGTGCTGCAAACTTAGATGTTTGTCAGTCTAACAGAAATATAAGAAATCTTAGTGTATTTTTAATTTTCATTTTTAAAAAATTCACGAGCAAGTTTTAACACCATTTTACATATTTAGGACGAATTTCTATAGGATCTTTTCCATTGGACTTTTTTTTAAATAGGGCTTTTGATTTTAAAAAGATCTGTTTTGAAAAGCTCCCTCTAGGGACCTCTGGGGTGGCTCAGTTGGTTAAGCATCTGTCTCTGGCTCAGGTCATGATTCCAGGTTCCTGGGATCAAGTCCCATGTTGGGCTCCTTGCTTAGTAGGGAACATGCTTCTCCCTCTGTCTGCTCTGCCTGCCACTCCCCCTGCTTGTGTTCTCTCTCTCTCTGACAAATAGATAAATAAAATCTTAATAAAAGTAAATAAAATCTACTTATATATCAAAGACATTAATTCTTCACCTCTGATGGATGCTGTAAATATTTTTTTCCAGTTTTTTGTTTGTTTGTTTGTTTTTGTTTTCATTTTCCTTATGGTGGTTTTTTTGTTTTTTTTTTTTTTTGCTACGGATTTTCATCTTTTAATAAAATCAAATGTAGTACATTATTTCATATATTTGGATTTTGACTCATGGTTAGGAAAGTTTCCTCTAATGTCAGGTTATAGAAGAACTCAACAGGAAATATATTCCTACTTTATTTTATTTTCAGATGGGAGATATCATAGTTAGTGGCAATGCTGATATCAGTCATCAGGTAGAGAAAAAATGATAATGCAGAAAGGAGAGAACTTGAGAAGTTCTAGATTACATAAGGTGGGAATGGGATCTAGTCAAAAGAGTAGGGTTATAAATGTTATCCAAGATATTTTATTTTATTATTTCTTAAAAGGTTTTATTTATTTATTTATTTGAGAGAGAGAGTGAGAGAGAGAGAGAGAGAGAGAGCGCATGAGCAGGGGGAGTGGGAGAGGAAGAAGCAGACTCCCCGCTGAGCATGGAGCCTGATGTGGGGATCGATCCTGGGACTCTGGGATCATGATCTGAGCCAAAGGCAGATGCTTAACCAATTGAGCCACCCAGTTAACCCTATCCAAGATGTTTTAAAGATTATCTTGGGAAAGAGGAAAAAGGTAAAGAAAATCTTTGCCATAGAAAATCAAAGTATTACCTTCAGGGTTTTTCCATACAGATTTTCTATATTGAGAACTATAATTATTCAGGACATCTAATTTAATTGAGCTGAAATTCACATAACATACTTACATAGCCACTTTAAAGTGAACAATTAAATGGCATTTACTATATTCATGGTGTTGAGCAATCACAATCACTATCTAGTTCTAAATAATTTACTGCACTCTCTCTCCCAGAAAAAACCTCCATGCTCATTAAGCAGTTACTCCCCATTCTCTGTCCCCTAGCCCCTAGTAATCATCAATTTGCTTTCTGCTTCTATGGGTTTATCTATTTTGGGTATTTCATATAATTGAAATTCTATGATATGTAACTTTCTGTGTCTCTGTTCTTTCAATTAGCCTAATGTCTTCGGGATTCATTCACATTGCAGCGTATGTCAACAATTCATTCATTTTATGGCTGATAACATTCCTTTGTATGGCTATACCAAGATTTATTTATCCACTCATCTGCTGGTAGACATTTGGTGGTTTTCTTCACATCTTTACCAATTCCTGTTATTTTCTTTTTTTTTTTTACTTTATTTAAGCTTTATTTAAACATATGATGTAACCCCACCACCCTCACCCAACCCCTCTTCCCCCCACCCCCCTCAGTTTGTTTTATGACATTAAGAGTCTCTTTTGGTTTTTCTCCCTCCCGATCCCATCTTCTTTCATTTTTACTTTTCCTACCACCTTAACTCCCACCCCCGTTGCATCTTCACTTCCTCATATTTTCTATTTAAAAAAAGTGTAGCCATCTTATTAGGTGTGAAGTGGTATCTCATTGTGGTTTTGATTTGCATCTCACTAATGACTAATGATGTTAAGCATCTTCTCATGAGCTTAATGGTCAGTGTATATCTCTTTTGGAGAAATACCACCAAGTCATTTGACTCTTTAAAAAATTGGTTGCCTTATGTGTTATTGAGTTATAGGAGTTCTCATATATTCTGGATACTAGACTCTTACCTGATACATGATTTGCAAATATTTTCTTTGATAGGTTGTCTTTTTACTTTCTTAATAATATCCTTCAATGCATGAGGTTTTAATTTTGATGAAGTCCAATTTATTCTTTTGTTGCTCATGCTTTTCATGCCTTATCTAAGACTCCATTGCCAAATCCAAGGTCATAAAGAGTTACCGCTATGTCTTCTAAGAGTTTTATGGTTTTAGCACTTATATTTAAGTTGTTGATCCATTTTGAGTTAGTTTTTATATATGGTGTGATTTGGGGTACAACTTCATTCTTCTGTATGTAGATATCCAGGTGCCACAGCAGCACTTACTGAAGTGACTATTCTTTACCCATTGGATGGTCTGGGCACTCTTTTCTTTTCTTTTTAATTAACATATAATGTATTATTAGCCTCAGGGGTACAGATCTGTGAATCGCCAGGTTTACACACTTCACAGCATTCACCATAGCACATACCTTCCCCAATGTCCATAACCCCACAACCCTCTACTTACCACCCTCCCCCCGGCAACTCTCAGTTTGTTTTGTGAGATTAAGAGTCTCTTATGGTTTGTCTCCCTCTTGATACCTTGTTTCATTTATTCTTTTCCTACCCCCCAAATCCACCCCCTCCCGTTGCATCTCCACTTCCTCATATCAGGGAGATCATATGATAGTTGTCTCTCTCCGATTGACTTATTTCACTAAGCATAATATTCTCTAGTTCCATCCATGTCATTGCAAATGGCAAGATTTCATTTCTTTTGATGGCTGCATAGTAGTCTATTGTATATATATACCACAGCTTCTTTATCCATTCATCTGTTGATGCACATCTAGGTTCTTTCCAGAGTTTGGCTATTATGGACATTGCTGCTATAAATATTCGGGTGCACGTGCCCCTTTGGGTAATCTCTAGGGTAAATACCCAGGTGTGCGATTGCTGGGTTGTAGGGTAGCTCCATTTTCAACTTTTTGAGGAACCTCCATGCTGTTTTCCAGAGTGGTTGTACCAGCTTGCATTCCCACCAACAGTGTAGGAGGGTTCCGCTTTCTCTGCATCCTCACCAGCATCTGTCATTTCCTGACTTGTTCATTTTAGCCATGCTGACTGGTGTGAGGTGGTATCTTATTGTGGTTTTGATTTGTATTTCCCTGATGCCGAGTGATGTGGAGCACTTTTTCATGTGTCCGTTGGCCATCTGGATGTCTTCTTTGCAGAAATGCCTATTCATGTCCTCTGCCCATTTCTTGATTGGATTATTTGTTCTTTGAGTGTTGACTTTGATAAGTTCTTTATAGATTTTGGAAGCTAGCCCTTTATCTGATATGTTGCTTGCGAATATCTTCTCCCATTCTGTCAGTTGTCTTTTGGTTTTGTTAACTATTTCCTTTGCTGGGCAAAAGCTTCCAATCTTGATGAAGTCCCAATAGTTCATTTTGCCCTTGCTTCCCTTGCCTTTGGCGGTGTTTCTAGGAAGAAGTTGCTGGGGCTGAGGTCCAAGAGTTTGCTGCCTGTGTTCTCCTCAAAGATTTTGATGGATTCCTTTCACATTGAGGTCCTCCATCCATTTTGAGTCTATTTTAATTTTTGGGGTAAGGAAATGGTCCAGTTTCATTTTTCTGCATGTGGCTGTCCAATTTTCCCAACACCATTTGTTGAAGAGGCTGTCTTTTTTACATTGGACATTCTTTGCTGCTTTGTCAAAGATTAGTTGACCATAGAGTTGAGGGTCTATTTCTGGGCTCTCTATTCTGTTCCATTGATCTATGTGTCTGTTTTTGTGCCAGTAACATACTATCTTGATGATGACAGCTTTGTAATAGAGCTTGAGGTCTGGAATTGTGATGTCAGCAACTTTGGCTTTCTTTTTCAATATTCCTTTGGCTATTCGAGGTCTTTTCTGGTTCCATATAAATTTTAGGATTATTTGTTCCATTTTTTTGAAAAAAAAAAAGAATGGGATTTTGATAGGGATTGCATTCAATGTGTAGATTGCTTTAGGTAGCATAGACATTTTCAGAAGATTTGTTCTTGCAATTCATGAGTATGGAACATGTTTCCATTTCTTTATGTCTTCCTCAATTTCTTTCATGAGTACTTTATAGTTTTCTGAGTATAGATTCTTTGCCTCTTTGGTTAGGTTTATTCCTAGGTATCTTATGGTTTTGGGTGTAATTGTAAATGGGATTGACTCCTTAATTTCTCTTTCTTCTGTCTTGTTGTTGGTGTAAAGAAATGCAACTGATTTCTGTGCATTGATTTTATATCCTGACACTTTACTGAATTTCTGTACAAGTTCTAGCGGATTTGGAATGGAGCCTTTTGGGTTTTCCACATTTAGTATCATATCTACAAAGAGTGATAGTTTGACTTCTTCATTGCCGATTTGGATGCCTTTAATTTCTTTTTGTTGTCTAATTGCTGAGGCTAAGACTTCTAGTACTATATCGAATAGCAGTGGTGATAATGGACACCCCTGCCATGTTCCTGACCTTAGCAGAAAAGCTCTCAGTTTTTCTCCATTTAGAATGATATTTTCAGCGGGCTTTTCATAGATGGCTTTGATGAAATTGAGGTATGTGCCCTCTATCCGTACACTTTGAAGAGTTTTGATCAGGAAGGGATTCTGTACTTTGTCAAATGCTTTTTCAGCATTTATTGAGAGTATCATATGGTTCTTGTTCTTTCTCTTATTAATGTATTGTATCACATTGATTGATTTGCGGATGTTGAACCAACCCTGCTGCCCTGGAATAAATCCCACTTGGTCGTGGTGAATAATCCTTTTAATGTACTGTTGGATCCTATTGGCTAGTATTTTGGTGAGAATTTTCACATCTGTGTTCATCAAAGATATTGGTCTGTAAATCTCTTTTTTGGCAGGATCCTGGTCTGGTTTTGGGATCAAGGTAATTCTGGCCTCATAAAATGATTTTGGAAGTTTTCATTGCATTTCTATTTTTTGGAACAGTTTCAGGAGAATAGGAATTAATTCTTCTTTAAATGTTTGGTAGAATTCCCCTGGGAAGCATTCTGGCCCTGGGTATGGGTCTGTTCAGGTTTTTTTTTTTTTTTTTTTAATTCTTAGTGAATTTTAGTTTCTTCTTTATTTTTTTAAGATTTTATTTATTTATTTGACACAGAGATCACAAGCAGGCAGAGAGGCAGATAGAGAGAGAGAGGGAGAAGCTGGTTTCCTGCTGAGCAGAGATCCTGATGCAGGGCTTGATCCCCAGACCCTGAGATCATGACCCAAGCTGAAGGTAGAGGCCCAACCCACTGAGCCACCCAGGTGCCCCTGTTCAGGTTTTCTATTTCTTCCTGGTTCAGTTGTGGTAATTTATATGTCTCTAGGAAAGCATCCATTCTTCCAGGTTGCCCAATTTGCTGGCGTATTGTTCCTCATAATATGTTCTTATAATTGTTTGTATTTCTTTGGTGTTGGTTGTGATCTCTCCTCTTTTATTCATGATTTTATTTATTTGGGTCCTTTCTCTTCTTTTTGATAAGTCTGGCCAGGGGTGTACCAATCTTATTAATTCCTTCAAAGAACCAGCTTCTATTTTCATTGATTTGTTCTTTTTTTTTTGTCTCTATTTCATTAATTTCTGCTCTCATCTTTATAATTTCTCTTCTCTTGCTGTGTTTAGGCTTCCTTTGTTGTCCTTTCTCCAGCCCCTTTAGGTGTAGGGTTAGTTTGTGTATTTGAGACCTTTCTTGTTTCTTGAGAAAGGCTTGTACCACTATATATTTTCCTCTCAGGACTGCCTTTGTTGTTTCCCACAGATTTTGAACCATTGTGTTTTCATTATCATTTGGTTCCGTGAATTTTTTCAGTTATTCTTTAATTTCCTGATTGACTCATTCATTCTTTAAAAGGATGCTGTTTAGTCTCCATGTATTTGGGGTCTTTCCAAATTTCCTCTTGTGATTGAGATCTAGCTTCAGAGAATTGTGGTCTGAAAATATGCAGGAAATGATCCCAATCTTTTGATACTGGTTGAGACCTGATTTATGACCCAGGATGTGATCTATTCTGGAGAATGTTCCATGTGCACTAGAGAAGAATGTGTATTCTGTTGCTCTGGGATGGAATGTTATGAATATATCTGTGATATCCATCTGGTTCAGTGTGTCATTTAAGGCCTTTATTTCCTTGTTGATCTTTTGCTTGGATGATCTGTCCATTTCAGGGGAGTGTTAATGTCCCCTACTACTATTGTATTATTATTGATGTGGTTTTTTTTATTTTGTTGTTAATTGGTTTATATATTTGCTGCTCCCATGTTAGGTGCATAGATATTTAAAATTGTTAGATCTTCTTGTTGGACAGACCCTTTGAGTATGATATAGTGTCCTTCCTCATCTCTTATTATAGTCTTTGGCTTAAAATCTAATTAATCTGATATAAGGATTGCCACCCCAGCTTTCTTCTGATGTCCATTAGTATAGTAAATTGTTTTCCACCCCCTCACTCTAAATCTGGAGGTGTCTTCCGGTCAAAAATGAGTTTATTGTAGGCAGAATATTGATGGGTTTTGTTTTTTTATCCATTCTGATACCCTGTGTCTTTTGATTCGGGTATTGAGCCCATTTATAATCAGGGTAACTATTGAGAGATATGAATTTAGTGCCATTGTATTGCCTGTAAGGTGACTATTGCTGCATATTGTCTCTGTTCCTTTCTGATCTACTACTTGTAGGCTCTCCCTTTGCTTAGAGGACTCCTTTCATTATTTCCTGTAGAGTTGGTTTGGTGTTTACAAATTCTTTTTGTTTTTGTTTGTCCTGGAAGCTTTTTATCTCTCCTTTTTTCAATGATAGCCTAGCTGGATATAGTATTCTTGGATGCATGTTTTTCTCGTTTAGTGCTCTGAATATATCATGCCAATTCTTTCTGGCCTGCAAGGTCTCTGTGGATAAGTCTTTTGCCAATCCAATATTTTTACCACTGTATATTACAGACTTCTTGTCCTGGGCTGCTTTCAGGATATTCTCTTTGTTGCTAAGACTTGTAAATTTTACTATTAGATGACGGGGTGTGGACCTATTCTTATTGATTTTGAGGGGTTTTCTCTGCACCTCCTGGATTTTGATGCTTGTTCCCATTGCCATATTCGGGAAATTCTCTACAATAATTCTCTCCAGTATACCTTCTGCTCCCCTCTCTCTTTCTTCTTCTTCTGGAATCCCAATTATTCTAATGTTGTTTCATCTTATGATATCACTTATTGCTCGAATTCTCCCCTTGTGGTCCAATAGTTGTTTGTCTCTCTTTTGCTCAGGTTCTTTATTCTCCGTCATTTGGTCTTCTATATCACTAATTCTTCTGCCTCATTTATCCTAGCAGTAAGAGCCTCCCTTTTTGATTGCACCTCATTAATAGGTTTTTTGATTTCAACTTGGTTAGATTTTGGTTCTTTTATTTCTCCATAAAGGCCTTTTATTTCTCCAGACAGGGCTTCTCTAATATCTTCCATGCCTTTTTTGAGCCTGGTTAGTACCTTGAGAATCATCATTCTGAACTCTAGATCTGACATATTACCAGTCCGTATTGATTAGGTCCCTAGCCTTCAGTACTGCTTCTTGTTCTTTTTTTTTTTTTTTTTGTGGTGAATTTTTCCACCTTGTCATTTTATACAGATAAGAATATATGAAGGAGCAAATAGAATTCTAAAAGGGTGGCAAAGACCCAGGAACCTGTGCTTTAACAAAATCAGAAGAGACCCCAAATTGTGGGGGAAGAAAGGGGGTAAAAATAAGTTCAGAAAAGAAAATTAAAAAACGAAAAAATAAAGAAAAAATATAAAAAAGAAATATATATATATGTTAGACTGGTGACTAGAACAAGGTCATCCACTTAATTATGGGAATATTTTGGTCTTTCAGAAGATACTACCTCCCAAAATTTTAAAGAATGTAAAACATATATAAGTATAAACACAATGAAGGGATGGAATATTAGTATAAAAGCAAAAAAATTTTTTTAAAGAAAATTTCTCTAATAGGAGTTGATAAGATAAGTTAGTTGGAAGAATAAAGAAAAAGAAAGTGGAGAGAATTTGCTCAGGCTGGAGACTAGAACAAAGCCCTTTGCGAGATTTAGGGTATATTTTGATCTATTAGAATAAGTTGTATCCCAAATTTTTTTAGAAGAAAAAAACCCTATATGTATACAAAAAATAAAGTTAGATGCAATGAAGGATAAAGTATGACTATAATAATGAAGGTTCAAAAAGATTTTTTAAAATAAGAAGTATTTTAAGATAAACTAGTTAAAAAACATTAAAAGGGGCTGCCTGGGTGGCTCAATGGGTTAAAGCCTCTGCCTTCAGCTCAGGTCATAATGCCAGGGTCCTGGGATCGAGTCCTGCATTGGGCTCCCTGCTGAGCGGGGATCCTGTTCGCCCCCCCCCACCTGCCTCTCTGCCTACTTGTGATCTTTGTCAAATAAATAAATAAAATCTACAAAAAAAAATTAAAAGAGCAAAGAGTAAAAGTTAAAAAAAATTTTAGCAGAAGAAAAAATAAAATAAAAAAGTTAATTAACTTTGTTAGACTAAAGAATCATGGGGAGAAAGCCATGAATTCCATGATTTGCTTTCTCCTCTTGAATTTTTTGTTCTCCTTGGTAAGTGAACTTGGTCTTGGCTGGATATCTTGCTGATCTTCTGGGGGAGGGGCCTGTTGTAGTGATTCTCAAGTGTCTTCCCCCCCGGGGTGGAATTGCACCACCCTTGCCAGGGACCGGGCTAAGTGGGCTGTGTAATCCGCTCAGGTTCATTTTCGGGAACTTTTGTTCCCTGAACACTTTCCATTGAGTTCTGGAGGACAGAAATGAAAATGGTGGCCTCACAATCTCTGTCCTGGAGGAGCCAAGAGCTCAGGGCCCCACTCCTCAGTGTGCTCTCAGAGAAAAGTGCTCAATCACTCCCACCTCTTTGACCTCTTGCCACGCTCTGAGCTCACCCAGCCTGTGACCAGTTTCTCTGTCTCTGGCACACAGCCCCGCCTGGAGTCTCCAAACCCCTCAGATCCCTGCGCTTTTCCAGGGGTGTCTTCCTGGATCTTGTGGGGTCCCTGTTCACAGGGCAGTGGCCTGTGCCACAGATCACAATTTAGATAATCCCGAGTTGAGAGCTCACTCCTCAGCTCCATCTCTATAGCCGGCCTCCCTGCTCTAATGCCTGCGAGCTCTGAGACACTCAGACACCCCTGATCCTTCTGTGACCCCACAGGACATGAGACCACACTGTCCCTGCATGGGCTTCACCCCTGCTTAGCCTCTGGAGTGGATGTCCCTCAGTGGAGCAGACTTAAAATTTCTGACTTTTGTGCTCCATTGCTCTGCCACTTGCCGGGAGCTGGCCCCTCTCCATGTGGCCTATCTTCCCATCATTTTGGATTGCTGATCTTCTCTTCAATCTCCTGTTGGATTTGTAGGTGTTCAGAATGGTTTGATAAGCTATTTAGCTGATCTCTTGCTACCTGATGTTATCTCAGCCTACTACTTCACCGTCTTGACTCCTCTTTTTCTGGGCACTCTTATCTAAAATCAATTGATTATAGATGTGTGGACTTATTTCTGGGCTCTTAATTCTATTCCATTTGCCTATATGTCTATCCTTATGTGCAAACTACATTGTTCTGTAAATTACTGTAGTTTAGAAGTATAGTTTGAAATTGGAAAGCATGAGCCCTCTTATTTAGTTCTTTTTCAGTGTTATTTTGGCTATTTGGGGCTATTTGTAGTTCTGTATGCATTTGAGGATCAACTTTTCGATTTCTGCAAAAAAAAAGGCTATTGGAATTTTGATAGGGATTGAATTGAATCTGCAGATCACTTGGGGGAATATTTGCTTCTTATCTTCTTATCAATACTCAACCTCTTACCAACTTATCAATAAACTCAACTGATTTTTGAATGTTGATCTTTTATCCCACATCTTTAAAAAATTTTTTATTTTATTTTTTCAGTGTTCCAAGATTCATTGTTTATGCACCACACCCAGTGCTCCATGTAATATGTGCCCTCCTTAATACCCACTACCAGGCTCACCTAACCCTCCATCCCCCTCCCTTCTAAAACCCTGTTTGTTTCTCAGAGTCCATAGTCTCTCATCCTTCATCTCCCCCTCTGATTTCCCCCAAGTGCCTTTTCCTTTCCTTCTCCTAATGTCCTCCATGTTATTCCTTATGCTCCACAAGTAAGTCTAACCATACGATTATTGACTCTCTCTGCTTCAGTTATTTCATTCAGCACAATCTCCTCCAGTCCCATTCATGTTGATACAAAAGTTGGGTATTCATTCTTTCTGATGACTGTGTAATATTCCATTGTATATATGGACCATATCTTCTTTATCCATTCGTCTGTTGAAGGGCATCTTGGCTCTTTCCACAGTTTGGTGATTGTAGCCATTGCTGATATAAACATTGGGGTACAGATGACACTTCTTTTCAATACATCTTTGTTGAATTTATTTATTAGCTCTATGGTTGTGTGTGTGTGTATGTGTATTCCTTGGGATTTTCTGTATAGAAGATCATGCCAAAGAGACATTTTATTTCATCCTTTCCAATCAATGCTTTTTTTTTTTTATTGCCTTATTACTCTGATTAGAGACAAACCAAAAGAGACTCTTAATGTCATAAAACAAACTGAGGGGGGTGGGGGGAGAGGGGTTGGGAGACGGTGGTGGGGTTACATTATATGTTTAAATAAAAAATCTTAAAGAAAAAATAATAATAAAAAAAGAAAAAAGGAAACCTATAGATTAGTAAGAGTATTAAAAGAACATATCTATAAAAGAAAAGAAATTCTGGAAAAATAGAATATGCAGTGTGAAAGCAGGCATTCTTCTCTTGTGGAGGGAAGCTTTCAATTTGTCACCATTGAATACAATGTTAGCTGGTGGGTTTTCATAAATGCCCTTAATCATGTTGAGGAATTTTCCTCCGATTCCTAGTTTTCTGAGTGATATTTATCATGAAATTGTAAACAAATTTGTTAAATGTTTTTCTACATCAGTTGAGATGATCATGTCATTAATTTTCTTTTGTTCTATTAATTTGGTGTATTATACTGATTGATTCTCTCATGTTGAACCACCTTTGCATTTCCAGAATAAAAGGGTGTATAACCCTTTTAATATAGTGTTTATTTCAGTTTTCTAGTATTCTGTGAGGAGTATTTTCTTCATATTCATAAGAGACATTGGTTGGTAATTTGATTTTCTTATGGTGTCTTTGTCTGGCTTTGGTATTAGGGTTATCCTGACCTCATAGAATCAGTTAGGAAGTATTATTTCCTCTTCTATTTTTAAGTGGTTTTTGAGAAGGACTGGAATTTGTTCTTTAAAAGTGGAATTCCCAAGTCAGCCATCTAGTCCTAGATTTTTCTTTGCTGTAAGGTTTTTGATGACTGATTTAATCTCTTTTTATTAATTTTTCAGAATTTCTGTTTCTTTTTATGTCAGTTTAAGTAATTTGTGTATTTTTAAAAAATAGTTTGTCCAGGGACACCTGGATGGCTCAGGTGGTAAGCAACTGCTTTCGGCTCAGGTCATGATCCCAGGGTCCTGGGATCAAGTCCCGCATTGGGCTCCTTGCTCTATGGGGAGCCTACTTCTCTCTCCATCTCTGCCTGCCACTCTACCTGCTTGTGCTCTCTCTCTCTCTCTCTCTGACAAATAAATTAATAAAATACTTTGTCTGTATCATCTAGATTATCTAATTTGTTGGCTATGATTGTTCATTATAGTCTCATAATCCTTTATATTTCTATATGGCTGGTAGTAATGTCCCCACTTTAACTTCTGATTGAATTATTTTCATTTTGTGCCTTATAATTTTGTCTAACTTAAGATTTGTCAGTTTTATTGGCATTTTCAAAGAAATGACCATTTGGTTTGTTTATTGTTTTTGTTTATTTTTCTTTTATTCTGTTTTTCATTTATCTCCCTGAATATGCCATTAATGATGGGTGCATCCATATTAGTGAGGAATTCCTATTTTTTAATTGCATTTATCTTTATTTTTTTAGACTTTTTTTATTATGTTCAGTTAGCCACTGTATATAGTACATCATTAATTTTATTTAAAGGCACAGAAAATATTCTTGGTAAATTATTTCAAGGATATAGGGGAGAAATAATTCTCATTCTTTAAAAACTTTCATAATGTAGACTAAAATAAGAAATTGTTCTTTTGCTCTACAAAAATATGCAATATTAATGCACAAATAAACACAAGAAATGCCAACATAAGTCATTAGCAATTATGACTCCAGTGCGTATTGAAATTCAAAAGCAAAGCCTCATAAAAGTGGTGAATATGACTATAATGTTGATTCAACATAAGCAAAACATAGAATCATGTTAATAATGTTTGAGATATTAACTGGAAAAATTTAACATCCATCCTGAAAAGAAAACAGGAAGTATAACTTCTTAACCCAAGTCCAGATAAATGCAAAGCTGAGTCTGTAGATACCATTAAAATTAGGGTCAACGGCAATTGCACTATTGAGTATTTATACCCAAAATACAGATGTAGTGAAAAGAAGGACAATAAGTACCCCAGTGTTCATAGCAGCAATTAGATTCCTTGGCAGGGTGTTTATTCCAGGGGGCCTTTAGAGAAGGGGCAGTACAGGATAAAGTCATTGTAAAGTAATACAACTCTTTTAGGAAACAGTGTTGCAGTTTATATTGAGAGTTATTGAAATATTCATGCTCATTTATTATACTAATTTTATATCTGGAACTTTGCCCAGAGGTAATAATACAAAATGTACCATTTGCGACAACATGGATGGAACTAGAGCGTATTATGCTTAGCGAAATAAGTCAATTGGAGAAAGACAACTATCACATGATCTCCCTGATATGGGGAAGTGGAGATGCAACAGGGGTGGAGGTTAAGGTGGTAGGAAAAGAAAAAAATGAAATAAGATGGGATCGGGAGGGAGACAAACCAAAAGAGACTCTTAATGTCATAAAACAAACAAGGGGCGTGGGGGGGGAGAGGGGTTGGGAGACGGTGGTGGGGTTACATTATATGTTTAAATAAAAAACCTTAAAGAAAAAAATAATACAAAATGTAGAAGATGTTATATGCCAAAAGGTTTCTAATATTCCAAAAGCAGATAGGAAATTATCAAAATAGTCAACAGAAGTTAAATAATTAAGTAAATATGTTATATTATTATGATGGAATATAACCTGATTATTAAACATAATGCTTATAAACCTGCCTATGTAAAGTGAAAAAATGGCATAAATTTTTGTTACTGTTTTACGTACACTATATTAAATATTATTGGGAAAGTACTGGAGGAGAGACAGCTTCAGATTGCTAATAGTGATTACTCTATCATGATAACACGATAAGTAGTTTTCTTCTAATTTCCCAAATCTCTGCAATTACCTTTATATTAAAAGTAAAAAGAAATAAAAACAAGGGCATCTGTGTAGCTCAGTTGGTTAAGCATCTGCCTTTGGCTCAGGTCATGATCCCAGGGTCCTGGGATGGAATCCAACAGCAGGCTCTCTGCAAAGCCTCTCACTCTGCCTGCTGCTCCCCTGCTTGTGCTCTCTCTCTCTCTCTCTCTCTGCCAAATAAATTTAAAAAATCTTAAAAAAACCATACACGTATTTATTTACCTGATTCATGTTTCAAAATAGTGGGAGAAAAAATAGTATTTAAAATATAAGCTTTTCAATTTACTGTGCCCTATACCCTGCCACCCTGTTGTGTGTATGTGTAACGTTTAAGAACATCTGTTCCTTATGTTCTACACAGGTAATAGAATAAAACAGTCTACTTGTAAATGTATCAACCAGCACAGAAATACAGAGCACATGAGAAGCAAGATTTATTTTCACCCTACCCTTCTTTTGCCCGTGGCAGTGCCCCCTCTTACTCTAAAAATTAACAGATTAATGCAGATCATTCCAAAACTTTCTGTGATTTTATTTAAATTATACAAGTGCATTTAAAGAATTAATTGGATTTCCTTACACTGTATGGATTTCTTCACTAACACTGCAGGGTTTTGTATAGGTTTTACCATCAGTATCAGCCGCTGAACCTCATTCTTGTAACTGCTAGACATTGAGAGAATCAACTTCAAATGAATCCTTAATGAATTGTTGGTAAAATAACTAAATTCTCCTTATCACTAGTGATTATGGTGAAATTGTTGATTTCTTCTGAGTTTATGTCGGTTTTTCCTGCCTTATAGTAAGCTTCCTAATTATCTTGTCTTCTTGATGGAATATATTCTTTATTATGTGAGAAATGTACTCCTTTGAGTACATTTTACTGCTGTGCTTGTCATTATTGTATTCCATGCCTTCCTCTTGGTGACTACTAATACTACTTCTTTCTCATCTAATCTTGGTTTTATGTCTTCTAAAATTTGGTTCTATTTTCACAATATTTTTCAAAATAATTCTATTTTCAAAATTTTTTTTTCTAACTTGCATTCATTCAATAAATACTAAGGACTCGCTAAGTGCCAGGATCTTTTCTAGGTGCTGGAATTACAGCTGGGAACAAAACAGACCTTAATCACTGCCTATGTAGAGCTGATCGTGAAAACTTACATTCCATTAGCTCTTTGGTCTAAGGGAATTCAGTAGAGTAAAAACTAGAAATTTGCTGCCAATTTGATTGCTGCCATGTGTTGAGAATTTACTTTTCAACCAGAGTCTTCAATTATTTTCCAGGATGCACCTAAATGAGTGTCCTTGGTATATGTGTGTGCTTATTTTTTTTTTTAATTTCCTTGCCACCCAATAGCTCTTTACATTGATAAAATGGACTTTTATTATTTTTCTCATTATTATTCCCTTCTATTCCCTTTCTCTCATTCTCCTTGACTTTCTTCCTCACTCAGTATCTCTCTCTTCTCTCCATCAGATTTATGTAGACCCACACATATTGGTCCTCTGTGCTTTTAACTTCATTCTCCCTTTTTTCTTTTATCTCTTTGTCTTTTTGTTCTATATTTCAGATTTCTTATTCTTTACTAGCAATTTGTCCTTCATCTATGTTCATTCTATTATTCAACTTTTCTACTGAAATTTTTATTTTGGTGATCACAATTAAAATCATTAAGAACATTCTCTTACTTTTGCATTTGCCTTTGTTTTAACAGAAGAATTTTTTTTACAATACAGTATCCTCTTAAATCTCTAAAATATGCTAATTAGAATATGTTTAACTTCATATGTATTCGAGTTATTTCTCTTCTTCCATGGTTGTTTTTTTCACTTGTTAATTTGAGCTGTGATGCTCTTGGTTTTCCTTAACTGTCAGTTTTACTTAGTTGTTATATCTTCATAGTAGTTTTGATCTGTGCATATTTTTGACTGTGTCCATTTTTCTTCATGCTTATATTTATTCTCATTTGTTATCTGTCTTTCAGTCATTCCTCATAATTTCTCACTCATTGATGATAATTTTTCTTGTTTTCTATTAGTGCTGTGCACATCTGAACAAAATTTAAAACATTCTAATAATTTTATAAGATTTTTGTAGGATGAGAGATAAACATTCCTGATCTAACTTCTATCTTTACCTACATTTTAGTACTAGGTTTCGTTTTTAATATGAGGAATATATTTCTGACAAGTAAAATGCCTGGTTATTGACATTTTAAAAGTAATTTTAGTAATTTGAAAAATGCATCCCTGAATATGTCCAGGGCACATATAGTGTCAAAATATTTAAATTTTGTACTTTTTTTTGATGAATACTTTTTAAGGTTGGTGCAAATAAGCATCTTTATCATGAAATACTGAGAATAGAACCAAATTTGTCAGCTTATTCTTTTGTTATCCTTAGGATTAATTCCTTGAAAGACATTCTCATGAAAAAGGTACTCTGGGTTCACAAAAATATTTCAAAGTTCATCCTTCAACACCCTCAATCTACTATCTCACTTAGATTATGTTTAACCTGTGGAACAGAAGATATCACATAGGCTTACACATTTAAAGTGAGCACATAATTTAGGTAAGAGGAAAAAGGACAACTATAGCTCAGTTATCTTCTGAAAGTTATGTTTTCTTATTTACATAAAACAGAAATGGGAGCACAGGTAATCAGAACACAATAAACTCTTGGTCTTGAAGGGAGCTTTGCGGGACTACAGGCCAGTTTGCACTGGTAATTCATAGTCCTAATTTTTAGGTTAAGCCTAATGAATCTACTTTGGAAATTCTACCATGAAATATTGTTCAGTTGAGTTTATGCCTTTGAAATAAAAGTTTCAGTCTTGTAGAAGGGGATAAAAACAGTATACAAGATGTATTTTCCCCCCTAGAGATTATATTTGAATATGTTAGTAATATATAGAAAGTAATATGTTCAAAAATCATCTAGAGTATTGAGTTCATGTACCTACACATCTTCCTACTATTAATGAATTATTGAGACCTATTGGGCATAGAGTCAGAGTAGGAAGTTGACTATATTATAGCATAGTTTGCAGGGCATTTAGAAATGCTGTCTAATGATGTTCTTCTTCCAACTGGCTTGAAATATTTCCTATTAGAATTATAACTGAAGTCCAAAAAGGTCATAATCAAATAAGGCCATTTGTCATCTAGAAAAAGGCAGGACAATCTTGGTTGGGGAGGAGAATGCAGGATGAAATTCTTTCCCTCTTTTAGTGTGTAGCACTGATTAATTCAATGGATTATATGGTTGCCTCTTTTGTCACTTTGCAAGGCACTGAAGAGTTTAAGTGACAGAAGAATATACATTTCATTACTCAACTGATGGGAGTTTTTCATTTAGAAGAAGCCTGGTAGCAGGAGACAACTGAGATACTGTTGTGTCAGATACACTCACCATGTACAAGAGGCACTCAGTTTGAATACTTTTGTTATAGAAAGGCAACTACCATATTTTTCCTTGCTTATTTTCATATTTCCTCTTATTGTTCCTTGTACCTAGTCCATGCACAATATTTCTCATCAGAATTCCAAAGTGCTTTGCAAATTGCTGCTCTGCTTTGATCTTAATTGCTAAGTAATGATAGTTAAATAAAGGCCTGGGAAGAAAGAGAACAGCTATTTTCTCTGAAAAGAAAATGCGTAAAATGAGTTTTTTACTACAAATGATGGAGGAACTGGATAGATGAACTAACTGCAGTGGGGTTCCTTCCTCCACCTTCTTTCACCCTCTTCCTCTGTCCTATTCTTCACTTCCTTTTTATCATCACAGAAGCCATTCCTTGTGTAAAGACATCTATTTTATTTGTTTATTTTTATTTTAAAGATTTTATTTATTTATTTGACATAGAGGGAGAGATCACAAGTAGGCAGAGAGGCAAGCAGAAGGAGGTGGGGAAGCAGGCTCCCCGCTGAGCAGAGAGCCCAATGGGGGGGCTTGATCCCAGGACTCTGGGATCATGACCTGAGCTGAAGACAGAGGCTTAACCCACTGAGCCACCCAGGTGCCCCAAAGATATCTATTTTAGATAGATATATAGATTTAGGGATCATCACAGACATGTTCCCATATATGAGAAACTTGCCATTCAAGAATACATCTAGCAAGAATCAGAAAAAGTAACAAGAAAACAAGAGCAGTGACCTTTTGGTAGGATTCTGGTTTTGTCTAACAAACCCGGAGGTATGACTGTGTTCTTGTGGTGGTTGGAAAGAGCCAAGTGCTGCGATCACTCACTAGAACCTCCATGGTGATGGTGAGAATCCTAGGCCCAACAGTAGCATGTAGTGGATCCCTACTTTGTGCCAGGCATTTGGATGCTTTGCCTATAAGAACTTATTTTAATTCTCAGTAACTATATGAATTATTACTGAAAATCCTCTTATTTCTATTATTCAGGTGAAAAAACTGAGCCTTGAGGGGGGAAAGTAACTACATAGTTAAGTAGTTAAGTTTTGAGGCAAATCCAAATCTGTCTGCTTCCAAAGCCTGAACTGATATCTTTAGCAAACATGGTTATCTTCCCGGGGCTTTGAAGATCAGTGTTTCTTTGCTTTTGTTTTGGTTCTGGCTATTTCCATGTGACCTTTCTACTACACAATCTTCAAGCTTCTAGGTACTTTTAACTCCTCTACAGTGTTTTAATGTATATGGCAAAAGAGTGTGAGCCAGGCTTAAGCAGTTTTATAACTGGAGGTAGCCACTGCCTCGCACTAACTCTGCTCTCATTTCCATCTTTTGACCTCAGTGGGCTTTCTATATTTTTGGCAGTTTGAAAGTTCCTTCCTTGTAGCTGTTGTAGTGGACATCTGTCCCCCCCACCCACCCCAGCTTCAATTCTTGTTTCCCTTTGTCCTGACAATTTTCAGTGTTCAATGTTCAATATTCAATATTCAGCTCAGCGACAATTCCAAGACGTGGCTGTGATTGGTGGAAGTCTATGGCCATCCAATCTTACTGGCCACAGATGAATGCATAATCCAACCAGAATCAAAGAGATATAATGTAACATTGTCCTCTAGGAAAGGGAAAATTTCTCATCTTTCAGGGCAGCCACTGGTGGAGTCTTGTTCTCCATGGGTGTGGCATGAGGGAGTAAGGCTCAAAGCTGCTGTAGCCATTCACAACCAGAAGGAGAGTTGCAGAGCTGCTTGAGGACAAACCAGACATGGGAAGGTAGGGCAGAGAGATGGAGAAGTTCTGGGCCATTGGTGATAACATTTCAGCTGCTGGGTGATGTGTAACCTGAAGCAACACATTTGTTTCCAGACTTTTAAAGTATATGAACCAATAAATTATCTGTACTGTTAAACTAGTATGAATTGGGAGTTTCTGTCCCTTGCACCTAACCGATAAATCCATCTTCTAGATTCTTCTAGAAAGGCAGTCATCATCAAAGACACTTTTGGATTGTAGTTACTCATTTGAAAGGACTTTATCATTGCTATTAGTGGAAATGGTAATTAACTGGAATAGTATTTCTGGTTAATTGAAATTTATGACTTTCTTAAGATCAGTTAAAAACCAATTTTTATTTCAACAGTTGCTGTTGAAAAACATTTTCCCTCTAGGAATGGCAGACATGATGTGGGTCTGCAGTTATTTAAAGGTTTCAGATTCTGGTTAATTGAGGTTTATTGTAAATTGTGATTTCAAATCTTTTATTGTTAAGTGCTTCCTGAGGCCACATAATTCAATACTTCTTTTGTCTAGATATTCGTTTCTCATCTAGCAGCTGTATTTACTGATACTGATGGTGAATTGCTTAACCTTTTGAAACCATTTTCTGTAATTCTAGGTTGATATTTGCACATGTACTTGGCTTTCTTCATAAATAAACTATACAAAGCTTATTTCAGAGTGTTAGTAAATGTGGAAAAGCAAGGAGCTGAAGACAGACATTTTTACTAATTTGGGAGCCATTTAAAAATGGCTTGTTCTGCAAATGGACTTCGAACCATTTGTTTATAAACACTGTAAACTAGGGGCGCCTGGGTGGCTCAGTGGGTTAAAGCCTCTGCCTTTGGCTCAGGTCATGATCCCAGGGTCCTGGGATCAAGCCCTGCATGGGGCTCTCTGCTCAGCAGGGAGCCTGCTTCCCTTCCTCTCTCTCTGCCTGCCTCTCTGCCTACCTACAATCTCTGTCAAATAAATAAATAAAATCTTCAGGAAAAAAACCACTGTAAACTAAAAAAAAAGTGAGCTTAACATTGTTATAATGTCTTATTTACTGCCATTATATAAGGAATGGTTTTTATGAGATCAATTTTTGCTGACTTTTTTTGAGTTGGACTAGATGAATTGAAACTCATTGGGGAAAATAGCTTCTATTAAGAGCAACAAGAAAAATGTGATGACGCACACTGTAGTGTAGAAATAATTCAGAGATTCACAGCCAATCAAGATCATTATGGGTTACTTCAAAGATTCAATGGGGTACCTGAAGAAGAAGAAGTTTTTAAATTTTTGTTAGGAATTCTGGGCAGGTCTACTGGGAAGTTTATGATGTTTCCTAGTCTTTTTGGTGGGGGGCAGGGAAATGGGAGAAAAATATATCATTTATACTTTTATAAGTTTATACTTATATATAACTTTATACTTTACATATATATATAAAGTATAACTTATATACTTTTATACGTTTATAAGTGTTTTAGAAGTGTTGACAGTGAAATCTGGAGCACCCTAATTCAAAATATCACCTTGAACAATTTGCTTCATTTTTCAATGTGGAGTTTTTTTCTCCAGACAGTAATCGGAAATCATGCGGGTTTTGCTATTAGAGAGGAAGAAGATATAGATAAGCTGAGAGTCTATGCTATAAGCAACCTCTGCAAAGCCAGTGCTATTTTGAGCAGACAGAGCCCCGAGGAAGTGAGCTCTGTCAGCAGCAGGGAGAGCTGCCCAGGCCACTGGTGGTAGAGGAATTAATTCACAGAAGCCTCTTCTGCTGCCATGGTACAGATGGGATCATCTGGCTGACTTTCTCTAAGAGGAGGAGAGTGATACCTTTGGAGCCTATGTTTATCTGATTACTGTGGAAAAGACAGACTCTCCTGAAGTAGTTTTTAACAATGAGTAACTACATATCTAGCATCATAAAGGCTGTGTTGAAATGAGAAGAAAATGTTATTCAGAACATCTGCAAACTTGACAGTGAGGGACATAGTGGCGGTACAGGCCTTGGAAGGAAAGATAGGACCCAAAGGCCCTGCTCTGTCACTGAGCTGTGTAGCAGGGGCTAGTTATTTATGAGTCCACCATGATAGTCATGTTGATGAAAGCCTGACACCTGATCTGGCTTAGCCCCTTCATCAGAAATGAGGGTAAGAGTATGGCAGGGAGTTATGAGTGTGTGAAGGCTGTAGGAGAAGATGACTCTTTTGTGGGCCTCCAGAAGGCCAGATATGAGGACACAGAGGCCAGATATGAGGACACAGAAGGGTTCCTGCTAGAAAGGGGAACCTAGGAGTGGGTGGGACCCTGTGGGTTAGGGCCTGATGAGAATTTGGAGAAGTAGGAATATTAACCAGAGGTCATCAGTGAGTTTTAAGTGAGGGAATGGCATGCACAAATGTCTTTTTTTAAAGGTAAACTTAATTTTTTAAGAGTAAATTTATAGAAAAATTGCAAAGATAGTAGAGAGAATATCCATATAGGCTGTGTTTAGTTTCTCCTATTACTAGTATCTTATATTACAATGGTACATTTGTCTTATCCTAATGAACCAGTACATTGTTATTAACTGACGAAAGTCCATGGATTTTTCAGATTTTGGTGTCATTGCTGCTGGGCTCTCTCAACTGACAGCAAAGAAATGTATGTATGTATATTATTTTGTATATAAACACATATTTACTAATATTTTTATATATACCCACCTATATCTATATTAAGCTAAATATGAGCTTATACTTGCTATAGATGAATGATTGTGTCTCCACAAAATTAATATTTTGAAATCTAATCCTTAATGTGATGGTATGTGGAGGTGGGGCCTTTCAGAGGTGATTTGATCATGAGGGTAGGGTCGTCATGGATAAGATTTTAGAACTTGTAAATGAGATCCAGAGAGCTCTCTTGCCCTTTCTGTCATGTGAAAACACAGCAAGAAGACAGCCATCTAGGAATCAGCTAGTAGGCTCTCATCAGACTGAATCTGCCAGGGCCTTGATCTTGGACTCCTTAGCCTTCAAGACAGTGAGAACTAAATCTCTGTTGTTTATAAGCCACTCCATTTATGGGATTTTGTTATAGTAACCAGAGTGGCTTAAGACAGTACTGAGGATTCACCTCTCATTCATTACCACATGAATCATTCTAGCATCTTCCTATGCTTATCTGTAAGCTCCCACTCCAACAGTGAAAAACGTGGTTCATACCACTTGCCATCTATGACTCAACTGGTCCAATCCATTGGATATGTAAAGCAGGATCAGATTTGTCAACCTATATTTCCATGGAATACAACTTCATCAACTAGAATATGGAGAAAATGGATGATTTCTTCTGCCTTAAGGTTTACAAACTAGTTTCTAACTCATGGACAATTTCTGTGTTGAAAATAGCTCTCTGATATGTGGAGAAGAAATTAAAGGAGAGTAGAAAAATCAGGGGAGAAGCTATGTCCAAGAAATAATGGTGGTTTGGCTTAGGATAATTAACAAATATTTATTAAGTTCTTACTAGCAAGCTCTATATAAAAGTTAGTTATTATCTTTGTGTACCATAAGCTGTTCTAAGTCCTTTATGAGCCTTAAATCATTGCATTTTCACCACTAGTGAGCTGTACTATACTGACCTCATTTCATTGATGAAGAAGGTGAGGCACAAGTTTATAACTTGCTACTATCACATTCCCAGCAAGTGTTGGAGCTAAGATTCACATTCTCACAGTCAGGTTGCAGGTCCTGAGGTCTTAACCAGTTTCAATTATTCCTGCCAGTCAAAATATCCAGACTCTTGACAATATGAACACAGTCAGTCTCTCATTTACTTTTTGTAAAGTAGTAGTACACTTTTAGTACTAGAGTTAGTACACTATAAGATTGTCCTAAATAAGTTAAGTCAACATTCTTGACTGGAAAAAATTACATCAACAACCACCACCGCAAGAAAGAAAAAAGGAAAGGCAGGAAAGGAAGAAAGGAAGGACTAAGAAGGAAGGAAGGAAGGAAGGAAGGAAGGAAGGAAGGAAGGGAGGAAGGAAGTACCACTTAAGTCCACAGTGATGGAGGACCACACACTTGAATGGGAATGCCATGTTCTTGAGTCTTCTTCTGCCATCTGTGGACTGCAGAGGTAGATGGACATAATCCAACAGCTGTGAGCTCTAATGGCTCCTGCTGGGCTGACAGAGGTTGGGGGGGTGCAGCTGTAAACTACATTTTGAATTCATGAGAGCCTTTCAGGCACCAGTTAAGTGGCTCCTAACCAAGAAAAAAACATTTTCATGCACATTGTAAATCCTAGTTTATTAAAATAAAGAAGTCATTGATAAAAGATGAAATACAGTTCTAATAAAAATCTACTCAAATGATATGAAAAACAGTCTTTTGTAGGAAGCCTGTGCCTATTTATATTTGTGAATCAGTTATCACATGTCCCTCAGGAAATCAGAACAATTGTTCTGTTATTGAATTTTACCATCAGGGGCTGAGTTTGCTTTTAGATAGTGGTGTGTGCAGTTGGGGGCATATTTTGCCATCCTCACAATCAAATAAAGTGCATCGATTTCCAGGGTCTCCTGGTGCTAATGTCCTCTCACATTCACCCGTGATTTCAAGTAGGATATGGAGCCGTAAGTTTCTCCTGATTTAGAGCAGCAATGGGCCATACTTGACACAAAGCAAGTGGGCGAGGTCACTCCCAACAACTCTGCTTTAGGTGAAGTTGTAATCTGATTTTGATTCTGAGATATAAAGCCAGTGGTCAATGTTTTTAGTAAAGTCATTTTTTGTGGTAGACGTTGGGTTCACTACCTAGACCCTGGGTTCAAAGGCATCTGAGTGTAAAGCCTCAGGACAGAAATATGTCTTGTTTCAGTGTTTTGTATCCTTAAGTCTCATTATGGCTCTGTTTCATGGTGGGTATTCAATGAAATGCACATATCTGTTCATGTCAACAACTGACTCACTGACAGAATGAATGGATAAAATAGAAAACTAGTTCCATTTCTAACCATGTACCTCTCTTTTGCGGTCCATAGGAGAGGAGCACAGAAAACTAATAATTCTCATGTAGAGCCCCAGAGGAAGTTAACCATCAAAGAATCTTGGCTTTTAGAGACAAGAAACTCTTATTTTCCACACTGATTGATGCAACAGAATTTATTTCTTCCAAATCCCTCACTTTATGCCGAAGACATGGAGATTAGGTGCTTTTCTCTAAGTCATTGTTTGTTTGGGGAGAAATGGTCAAACTGTGCCCCTGGGAAAGAGAGTCGAGATACCACATTGAGCTGGAGCTAGATTTAGTACCCTTGTTGCTCAGGTTAGAGGCAACAGACTGGGTTCCTCAGGGAAGGGGTTAAGGCTTATCCATTTCATGTCCTGAGTCATTTATAATCAAGTCCTAGTCTAGTGCTCTTTCCACATTGTCAAAGTGAATTTATTTTTATTGTTTTTGTGATTTTTGTCTTTTTTTTTTAAAGATTTGTTTATTTGGGGAGGGGGAGCAGAGGTAAGGGGAGAGAATCCTCAAGAAGACTGCTTGCATGGAGTCTAACACTGGGCTTCATCTCAGGATCCTGAGATCATGACCTGAGCTGAAATCAAGTCAGGTACTTAACCAAGTGAGCCACCCAGGTGCCCCTCGTGACTATTGTTTGAAACAAAGTGAATTTAATATGGGTATTTTCTGTTTTTACTACACTCAGCTGGTTAGGTAGGGGAAAGTGAGCTCCCCTTCTCTCCTGTGAAATTAATTATAAACTGTTGTCTCTTGTGTGGCCTCAAGGCAGTGTCGAGAAACACAATGCACCTCTTATTTTCTTATGCTCTATACCCTCTTTGCTTCTCAATATAAGGAAATTAATTTGCACTTGATGATCTAAGAATTGTGTCATTGGTTTTGGATAAACCCTTCCTAGCTCTTCACTGTGCTATTTTAAAGTGTTGTAATTACTTGGAGTCAGTGGGAAGGCTGTACTTTTTTTTTTTTAATGTTTTCTTAAGACTTGGCAGCCGCAGTTGATAAATTGTAAAAACAAAACAAAGCAAGAAAAAAAACAAAAACAAAAAAAACCCCTCCCAAACACTGCCTTTCTACCTTTATCTTCAATTTTCAACGTAAGTTATCTCTCTGATAGCTAAATTCTACAGAGAGTTTAAGTTACAGGGGAAAAGGTAGCAGGAACAATTATTTTATAGATTGTCTTGCCCCTTGACAAGTGCAGCTCATGGTTGATCTGCCCCAGGCAGAGGGGTGTTACAACTAGTTCTTATTAGCTTCATTTAGCAACTACTAGATGGTCACTTAATGTGGTCAAGGAGAATAATAAAAAGGTAAGATATTTAATAAGAGGTATTGAATATTCATCAATGGAACGCCTTTCCATGTTTTCAACCATTCCTCTTCAGATCCTTTTTCTTTTGGGTGATTTGTTGAGCTGCTTTTTCTGGACCAGAAGTGCTAGAACTTCCTGAAGTTCACACACTTTTTCCCTTTCCATGCACTGCCCCATCATAAACATGTCCTGAGTCCAGGCCTCATAGGGGTTTGGGATCCTGTCCACAATCTTGTAACACCCATTGTTCCTTTCCTTACCTGTTATCTGTTTATTATGCTTTCAGTAACAAAGAAACAAAAATTCCATTCTAAAGAGACTCAAACAATATGCAGATTGATGATCTACATATTGAGAAGTCCCAAGGTAGAGTGAATGCAGGCAAGGTTGATTCAGTGATTGTGTAAAGTCATTGAGGACTGAGGTCCCTTCCATCTTTCCATTCTTCCATCTTCAGGGTTCTCATCTTGTCCTATAAAACGTGTTGCTTTCGGGGTGCCTGGGTGGCTCAGTGGGTTAAAGCCTCTGCCTTCAGCTCAGGTCATGATCCCAGGGTCCTGGGATAGGGCCCTGCATCAGGCTCCCTGCTCAGCAGGGAGCCTGCTCCACCCCCGCTGCTGCCCCAACTCTCCGTCAGCCTCTCTGCCTACTTGTGATCTCTATTTATTTCAAATAAATAAATACAATCTTAAAAAAACCAACAACAATGTGTTGCTTTCATGGTCTTGTCTACAGGGGGTATGGTGTGGAAGCTAAGCTTGGCCTGGGGTTCAAATCCCAACTCTGCCACCTAGAGGGTTGTACTTCAGTCTCTTCATATGCAAAGTAGAGGAAAATCAAGGAACTTAGCCTACTTTTTGCTATGAGGAATAAATGCTCTATGAGTTATCATTTTTATAACTAGAGTATAACTACATAATTGCAGACTTCACAATCCAGCCCAGCAATGTACAATGGAGGAAAGAAGGGTGGTTCCCCCCAGTGTCTTTGTCCAAGGCCACCATCAATCTATAGGATACCTTAGGACTAATTAGGAAAAATATTTTCCCCCTGGAGTAGCCTTGAGAGCTGAGAGTGATTTGTATCCATTAGACAGTAGTGCTTCCCACCCGCATGGGTGCAGCCCAGTGCCCCACATCTGGGTGATTTGATGCTGCCTTTGATTAAAGACAAAATGTTCTTTTTCTGGGTAGGTGGCATCCTACATTGTTCATGGCCTGGTGATCAGAGCCCATCTGGACCCACCCTCAGTTCTCTGAGAATACTAGGGCAGAACAATGTGAAGGAGATTTGAAGGGCCATGCAGTGATCTTCAAAACCCTCTGAATATGCATTTCCAAATGCTGCTTTCATAAAATAGTAGCTATAATTTATGAATGTCTACTATGTGTTAGGCATTGCTCTAGATCCTTTATATAAATCACATCTAATTTTCACAGTAACCTGGCAAGATGTATGTTATTATACCCACTTCGCATATAAGAAAGAGAGATATTGGATGGGGGCTGGTGTAGGGGGCTGCGGATCTTGGTGGAGATTGGAGGTTTAGGTGATTGGAAGTTGAGACTAGGATACAGTTATTAAGAATGCCAGATAGGGGGCGCATGGGTGGCTCAGTGGGTTAAAGCCTCTGCCTTCAGCTCAGGTCATGATCCCAGGGTTCTGGGATAGAGCCCTGTGTCAGGCTCTCTACTCAGCAGGGAGTCTGTTTCCCTTCCTCTCTCTCTCTGCCTGCCTCTCTGCCTACTTGTGATCTTTGTCTGTCAAATAAATAAATAAAAATCTAAAAAAAAAAAAAAGAAAGAAAGGCCAGCTGGCATGATAGAAGTCAACTCTATCTGAACAGAAGGCAGAGCTAACATAGCCATTAAGTCATAGGCCAAGAAGTTTTGTAAGCGTCAGAAACCTCTAAAATATTCATAGAATGTTAACTTCTTATTTTATTAAGGAAACTTTTAGCCTATTTTTTTAAAGATTTTATTTATTTATTTGACAGACAGAGATTGTAGGTAGGCAGAGAGGCAGGCAGAGAGAGAGGAAGGGAAGCAGGCTCCCTGCTGAGCAGAGAGCCCTATGCAGGGCTTGATCCCAGGACCCTGGGGAATCATGACCTGAGCTGAAGGCAGAGGCTTTAACCCACTGAGCCACCTAGGCGCCCCAACTTTTAGCCTATTGAAATAAGATTTGCTTTATGGCCTGAATAACTAAATTTGTTCTGAATAAGTTTTAAAAGAATGTATGTTTTGCAGTTTTTGAGAGCAGGATTTTATATAAGCCCATGATACAGTGTGTTTATTGTGCAAATAAAAACTTCCATGTCTTTACTGATTTTTGCCTGCTTGTTCTATTACCGAGAGAGGTGCATTAAATCCATTATGATTTTCTGCCTTGTATCTTAACACAGATTCCCAGGTTCCCATATCATCACACATTCTTCGAAAATATGTTAACTTATGTGTACTGTATTTCTCTGTGTGTATATGCCATGATTTATTAATCACTATTTGGATATGTAGACGGTTTCAGTTTTCCCCAAAGTTTTCACATATACTACTGATAATCCAATTTTGTGTGTTATCCACATTATTTCTATTTCAATTATAAGGCTTTAATATATTCTTGATAAATTCTGTTTTGTTCAAACACCCACACTTTGTCCCACATTTAAAATGCTGGGAGAGAAGAAAGGAATATTATATCCATATGTTTGCAACTATTTCAAGGGAGAGTGGGATTTGGGAACATATTCCAGAATTTAGGGCTTCTTTTGGGACAATGCTGCCTTCCTCCTAAACTTTGTAACCCTGCCTAATGACAACCCCCCCCCCGAAAGTAACACACACACACACACAGCCAAGCCATCTTGATAGCAACAGAAACATATTTGTAAAATATATAAGTCAATACATTATAAGTACATTCATAACATATAAAAAGTATTATAAGTATATATACAAAATATATAAATATGTTTAGGGTAAAATGACATTCAGGTAAGTGGTTCCAAGGAGAGAAAGCTTCCAAGTTTCCAAGTTTTTAAGTTTCCAAGTTTCCAAGTCCAAGTTATTTCCCAGCCTGCTTTTCTAAGAATGCCACATTAGTTTTTTAGTTCAAATAGAAACTACTCTCAGTCAAGACTGACCGAGAAATTTACATCTTCTGATCTTCAGGATCTCCACCTAACTAAAACCACTGACCTTTTTTTCTAATGTCACTCTCCACTCTACCTAGAGCCTCTGGTGTTATTTTTCTCTTCAACTCATGACCATGTTGGTTTTTTTCCCAGAGAAGTCAGAGTCATGTCTTGCTTTCTCCTAAAGAGCAAACTGCTCACATACCTGAACAGAGGCAGTGAACAGGTTGCCGGGACAATGCCATACAGTCTATATGCCACAACAAAAAAAGAATGATCTATATCAGCAATAAGAAGATGTGCATGATAAATGTTGGGGCAGGAAAATAGGATTGAAGAAAATAAAATATAAAGTATGACTATCATTTGTCTAGCACATATAAAGCACTGAGAAATAAAGTAAGATGGTTCGCGGCATAAGGAAATTTTCCTGAGAAACTACATTATTTTATTTTTGTAGAAAATGTGGATCTGATTTGGTTTTTCCTGGCTATTCTGCAAGAGCCATGACAAGTTAAAACAAAAATTACAGGAAGATTGATAGGATTGGAGAAAGCAACTGTGTCAAACATCTCCTGACGTTTGAGAGAAAAGGAAAGAGTTAGGTGCACAGCTTGCAGAGTGAAGGAAAAAGCATTGCTCTTTGTTACCAGTTGGTCTCAGGCTTCCATGGCCCTGGGTACCTGTCCCAGAGCCCTCTTCTTGTTCTGTGCCAGGTGCTCGCCCCAGGCCATATCTTTCCCTCCTTCACACAGAAGGGTGACCTTGGGGGACTTCTGCGGAGAAGTTTCTTCCTCCTGTGACTTCCTCAGGACTGGATTTTTGGGGAAATCCTTGGGGCTGGATTTCTTTGGAAATTCCTTTCATTTATGCATGACACCAAAGGACAGGGATTATCTCCAAGCAAGCACTTTAAAATGCAAAACACATCTTCACCCATCTCTAGGGGCCCTTAAGACTCTGGTACTAGAATTACAAGGGGATGTACTGTCTGAACAAAGTGGGTTTTAATACCCAAGAGCAGCTTTCAGGAGGTGAGTATTGTTCTCTAGGACTTTGTGGAAGGGTATCATGTGGTTGTGGAAGGGAGAGGGAGGTGTATTTTCAAGTGAGGATGAATTCAGAGTCTGGATATTCCTGGCTCAGCTTTCCTTTTTCTGTAGGATGTGCAGACTCTCGGGGATTTTAGGGAACTCCATCCCTAATTCCTTCTAGGGAGGTTGTACAATGAGAAATGGTTGATTCGTTGATATCCTTTGAAGATTTGAATAATAATTGGCCATAAGACTAGCTTTGGTTATACCTCTCCAACTGTGTTATTGCATTTATATATATATATAGATAGTATAGGTATGGATTTATAAATATTTATCTGTATTCATTATTTGTCTATTTAAATATATATTTCTATTTATTACATATTTATATTTAAAACAAATTTATATTAATTTTACATATTTTAATATTTTATATATTGTATGTAGTACATATATGTACATTAAATATATATATTTACTTACATGTATCTACACTATATATATCTATAATATATATGCTAAATATATATTTAATGTACACATATATGTGCTATATATAGTTAAACTATATATTATATATTAACATTATGAATTATTTTAGAAAGCATTCTATTGATGGGGAGGATACTATAAAATATATCTCAGCAGTCTTTTTATGAACCATCTGATGAAAATAAAAAGTTCACTAATTTTTCTTAATTGATAAAAAAAATCAACATTACAAATGAAGATTAGTTGCATGGCCATTGTAAACAAATTAGGAGCCATAAATTAACTGATATTTTCCTCACACTATTAAATCTTCCACTCATTCTTTCTACAATCTCTTCATATTTAGCAAATGTCATTACCTGATACAAAACTTTGCTGAGATTGTTATTCTTGTTGTTATTGTTATTAGCTTTAGAGTAATAATATGGATGAGCTATGATGCATTTCAGCAGGAAAAACAATTTAGTTAGGTTCTTAGTGATGACCTCAAAGCAAAAAATTGTTTCAGTGCAGAATCCTAATGGAATTTTTTTCCTATAGGATGTACTGGAAGAAATCACCTGAAAATGAACACCAGAGTGATGCTCAGTTTGCACTTCTGTTTGATTCAAATCTAGTTGATAATTAGACAACAACTTCACTATCATATAGCCTTAAAAATTTAAATTTTACATGTCTTATGCCCATTTCTTGACTGGATTTTTTGGTTTTTTTTGGATGTCAAGGTTGATAAGTTCTTTATAGATTTTGAATACTAGCCCTTTATCTCATAAGACATTTGTAAATATCTTCTTCCATTCTGTAGGTTTCCTTTCAGTTTTCTTGGCTGTTTCCTTGGTTGTGCAAAGGTTTTTTTCTAGTTCAATAGTTCATTTTTGCTTTTGTTTCTCTTGCCTTTGGCCATGTTTCTAGGAAGAAGTTGCTGCAGCCGAGGTCACAGAGGTTGTTGCCTGTGTTCTCCTCTAGGATTTTGATCTCACATTTAGGGCTTTCATCCATTTTGAGTTGATTTTTCTGTATGGTTTAAAGAGGTGGGCCAGTTTCATTCTTCTGCATGTGGCTGTCCAGTTTTCCCAACACCATTTGTGGAAGAGCCTGTCTTTTCCATTGGATATTCATTCTCTCCTGCTTTTTCAAAGATTGGTTGACCACAGAGTTGAGGGTCCATTTCTGGAGTCTATTCTGTTCCATTGATCAACGTTTGTTTTCATGCCAGTACCCTACTGAAATTTCTCCATAGAAGATATACACATGGCTAACAGACACATGAAAAAATGCTCAACATAACTGGGCAGCAGGGAAATTCAAATCGAAACCACAATGGAATACTATGCAGCCATCAAAAGAAATGAAATCTTACCATTTGCGACGACATGGATGGAACTAGAGAGTATTATGCTTAGCGAAATAAGTCAACTGGAGAAAGACAACTATCACATGATCTCACTGATATGAGGAAGTGGAGATGCAACGGGGGTGGGGGTTAAGGTGGTAGGAAAAGAAAAAATGAAACAAGATGGGATCGGGAGGGAGACAAACCAAAAGAGACTCTTAATGTCATAAAACAAACTGAGGGGGGTGGCGGGGAGAGGGGTTGGGAGAGGGTGGTGGGGTTACATTATATGTTTAAATTAAAAAAAGCTTAAAAAAAACAAAAAACAATAGGTACAAGACAAAAAAAAAAACACAATGAGATACCACCTCACAACAGTCAGAATGGCTAAGATTAACAACTCAGAAAACAGCAAATGTTGGTGAGGATGCAGAGAAAGGGGAACACTATTGCACTGTTAGTGGGAATGCAAACTGGAGCAGCCACTCTGGAAAACAGTTTGGAGATTCCTTAAAAAGTTAAAAATAGAGCTACCCTATGACCCAGCATTTGTACCACTAGGTATTTACCCAAAGAATACAAACATTGTGATTTGAAGGGACACATGCACCCCAATGTTTATGGCAACAATGTCCACAATAACCAAACTATGGAAAGAAATGAGATGTCCATCAACAGATGAATGAATAAAGAAGATGTGGAATATGTATATATATATATTACTCAACCATCAAAAAGAATTAAATCTTGCCATTTGCAAAGACATGGATGGGACTTGAGGGTATTATGATAGGCAAAATAAATCAGTCAGAGAAAGACAAATACCATATTATTTCACTCATATGTGTATTTTAAGAAACAAAACAGATGAACATAAGGGAAGGGAAGGAAAAATAAAATAAGACGAAAATTGAGAGGGAGGCAAACCATAAGAGATACTGAACTCTAGGAAACAAACTGAGAGTTGCTAGAGGGGAGGTAGGGGTAGGGCAAGGGATAATTGGGTGATGGACATTAAGGAGGACACTTGATGGAATAAGAACTGGATGTTATATGTACCTGATGAATCACTGAATTCTATTTGCATCTGGAACTATTAAAAACCTTTAAATTGTAAAATATATCATAATAAGGAAAGAGCATGTAAACTAAAATAAAACAAATGCCCAAGGGCTAATGACCCAAGGTAGAAAGAGCACAGTCTTCAGACATCTTCCCTGGGCTCTTCTTCATTGTTTGCCCATCTCACCCCCAGCAAGTTGACTGCTGTCCTATGTCTGGTTTTAACCACTCCCTTTTTTAAAAAAACGGTTTTAACACCTAGTTATGTATCTCCAAGCAATATCTTACCATTTTGGAAAAAAAATGAGTAATAATTACTTATCTAGCTTTGTAATTGAGTGGCAATTTGTCTAGGATCAGATGAAAGGAAAGTTACTGTGGCAATCCTGTGGGACCTAGATGACCTTGTCTCTGAGAGTTGCTAAAAGTGTCTGTCTGCCTGCAGATGAGCTGGTCAGTCCTGGAAGTCCTCGTATTCTGCAGGTGGAGCATCATGCTGGTTTTGGTGTGGGCTGGGAACTGAACATGGGGCAGAACTGGGGTATGGAGAGTGCCGCTTTGCATGGTTCTGCTTCCAAGCCCCCTGTGACCTCTCTCTAACCCTCTGGTGCTATCAGAACAGAGCCTTCTGTGAAATAAAAGGAGCATATGCAGTGTGTACTCTGGTGTGCTACCCCTCAACAGGTGTGCCTCTCAGTAAGCCCCATGGACTCTTCATCTGACATAGGTTCTCATTCTGGGACATTCTCCTCCATTCTCCCAGGAGTTGCCTTGACATTTCCCTGTAGTGGAATCCCTGTTTCCTTTATCTTATGTCTTTCTTTCCCTTGGATTTTGCTCCCATTTTGCTGAAGCACATTCCGTGGTGGCTTTTTTTTTTTTTAAGATTTTATTTTTTTATTTGACAGACAGAGATCACAAGTAGGCAGAAAGGCAGGCAGAGAGAGAGGAAGAAGCAGGCTCCCTGCCGAGCAGAAAGCCTGATTCGGGGCTCCATCCTAGGACCCTGGGATCATGATCCAAGCTGAAGGCAGATACCTTAACCCACTGAGCCACCCAGGTGCCCCTGTAGTGGCTTTTTAAGAAAAGGTCCAAAGGTGAAATATTTTTTGAGGTCTTGCAGGTTTGAAAAATGTATCTATTCAATCTTTATACTTTATTGATAGTTTGGATATGGACTTATAGGTTAGAAATAATTTTCCTTCAGTGTCTCGATGGTTTGGTCCTTGTTTTTAGGTGTGTTGCTGAGAAATCCAAAGTCTTTTAACTCCTCATTCTTTCTATATAAATTGTTCTTCTAACCACTGATGGAAGATTCTAGAATTTTCTCCTTGCTTCCAGTATTCTGAGATTTCATAATGGCATTTCCTGTTATTTATTTGACTTATCTATTTTGCTGGACATTTGGTAGGCCCTTTCAGTAATAAGAAGCTTTCTTGAATTATTTTAGTCATAATCTCTTTTCATGTATAGTCTCTGTTCTCTCTTTCTGAAATGCCTATTGTTTGGCTATTGGACCTCCTGATCTGGTCCTCTGGTTTTTCACTTGGTTTTCCTCTCAAGTTCCCATCTCTTTGTCCCCCTTTTTGGGAGAGTACTTTGACTTTGTCCTCTAGCTCTTCTGTTGTGTTGTTATTTTGAGCTTTTACTTGTCAAGTGCTTTTCAAAATGCTTCTTTTTGTTGTCTGAATATTTCTTTTTGTAATATTCTGTTTTTGTTTCATGGGTGCAGTGTCTTATTTTGTACCTCTGATGATATTAATACTTTTTTATTGATATTTTCTTTGCAGAATCTCTATTACATCCATTTGCTTTTCTCTGCTTGTTTTTAGTTTTACTTTTTATGTAACGAGTTCTTGTAAATCTGGTAACTTTTGCTTGTCTGTTCATGATTAAGAGGGAATTAAAAAGCCTATCAAAGCCATGACTGTATGGCAATGACTTATTGATTTTGAATTTATTACAGGGTAATCTGGGTGGGCCATTTGTTACATCTATCCTGGTAAGAATCTGTAGAAAGGACTCTTTAACTCTCATGTCTTGAGGCTAAAGAACTGGCTTCTAGCATCATAGGAACTGAAAACTAGGCATCTTAAATTTGGCTTTCAGTACACATGTGATTATTTAATCTCCTTGTTTTCTATATAGAAACAACCCCTTTTACTTGTGAGGGCATCATTCATTTCAGATATTCTTGGTCCCTAGTTTTGCTTCCTGTCTTTCTGTATCTTTTAAGGATTCTGATGTATAAATTGAATTAGATTTTAGCTTTCTCTTCTGGAGGCTTTGTGTTTTGTGCTGTTGGGCTGCCAAGCCAATTATCATGCACCCATCTGTTGTTGTTGACTCTTCCTGTGTTCTTTTAACCTTCAGTGAGCATGTCTTAATTTGTGTGTGTATGCAGTTTTACAGAGTTTTCAGGAGGGAGCAAAATTGTATGCATATGTTCAATTAACTGTCATTTTAAAAATATGTTATTTATTGATTTGTCAGAGATAGAGCCCAAGAAGGGGGAGCTGCAGGCAGAGGGAGAGAAAAAAGCAGGTTCTCTGCTGAGCAGGGAGCCGGATGTGGGGCTTGATCCTAGGACTCCAGGATCATGACCTGAGCCAATGGCAGACACCTAAATGACTGAGCCACCAAGACATCTCTCAATTAACTATCTTAACACAGAAGTTGGCCTCCAGTTTTTACAGTACAGTTTATTTTATGTCCTATAAAAACCATAAAGTTTAAAGTAGAAAAAAATTTGAACTTTATATAGTCTAATGCCTTCATTTGATGTATGGAAACATTGTCTCCAACAAGAAAATGGCTTGTCTAAAACCATATAGTTTGTGTTAATGCCCAAACTTACAGAAAAAAAAGTCAAGCTCGAATTTCTAGATTGCCCTAATGTCTGAAGCTGCTAATGTATCAAAATTTAGCTTCTTCTGTAGATTTCCTGAGCATAGCATGTAAAAGGTGATGTGAGGATCATGAGTTGTAGAGACTGAAACTTTGTCCTATAGGAAATTATGGTGTTTACCAGACCATAGTATTGTAAACAGATAATAGGACCTCTCCAAAATTAAACAAATATTGGGTATAATCCAGGCACAGATAATTAATTTGGATTATGACAACACAGAAGTAAATCTATATTTAAGCCACATGCAGGAAAAATAAGTCTGACGTTTTTGTTTTGTTTTGTTTTGTTTTGTTTTGTTTTTTACTTTATTTAAGCTTTATTTAAACATATAATGTAACCCCACCACCCTCACCCAACCCTCTTCCCCCCACCCCCCTTCAGTTTGTTTTATGACATTAAGAGTCTCTTTTGGTTTTTCTCCCTCCCGATCCCATCTTCTTTCATTTTTACTTTTCCTACCACCTTAACTCCCACCCCCGTTGCATCTCCACTTCCTCATATCAGGGAGATCATGTGGTAGTTGTCTTTCTCCAGTTGACTTATTTCGCTAAGCATAATACGCTCTAGTTCTATCCATGTCGTCGCAAATGGTAAGATTTCATTTCTTTTGATGGCTGCATAGTATTCCATCGTATATATATACCACATCTTCTTTATCCATAAGTCTGACGTTTTTAAAATGTTCAGAAACCATGGTATATGCATAGAGTACCGCCATCTGTTCTTTTCATTGTTCCTGAAATTTGGGACCTCCCTTCCTTTTCCTCCAGGGCCTCAATATCTCTTTCTTTTCCAAGGTTCTTCTAGTGTTAATGTGCTGGGTTTCTTTTACCTGCTGTGTGTTCTCCCATCTACCTACCTATCCTTCATTTCATTAACAAAACAAAAAACTCTAATTGTGCCAACATATATCTCAAAACAGCCTTTCTGCATAATCGACTAACTCTTCTTTGAAAATCTTTTCTTGTAATTCTCAGTGCCTGGAGGATGGGACATCATAATAAGTATGAAGGCAATAGGATGTCTGTCAGGAGTTATGTGACTTGGTCCAGCCATGCCAGGTCTCTCTCTTTCCTGATTTGCACAGTGATCCTTGCAGCAGATTCCTCAATTATTTTAAACAAATAATTATTTGTTATGTAGAGTTCACAATCAATGGAATGGATTTCTAAGTTGACATTTTACTCTGTTGTGGAGGCCAGGGTGTTTGGATTTAGGTCCATGGGAGAGGAACTACAAAATCCCAACATTTAGGTGATTATCTTTCCTCCCAAATGGAGACCATCCAAAAATCTGAGGTGCAAGGGAACAGGTGTGATTTTGTGGCCATAAAAACCCATGAAATACAATTTTAATCTCCATATATTGATGACAGATGTTTATTTCACAGCTGTACTACTGATGATCTAAAATTTAGGCTTTCACTTATTTTCTCTTGAATTAAGAAACTAAAACTGTACATGGAAAATAACTTGTAATTAAATTCTGTCTTCCAAAGTGAAATGACACTTATACTGTTATAACCTTGATAAATATATATATTACTTCCCAGCCAATGGATAATAAATCAGTGATTTAACTGTCTTTTATGTTGATTGCTTTGGACTTTATAGGCATTTGGTTTTGAATTAGCCTAGTAGTACATCATCCTGAGAAGGAATCACGTAATTAAAGGAACTAGAAAATTTACCTTGTTGGGCAGGTTTGATGCCTGAGTTATGAGTGTTATGCCTTTTTTTGATGTCAGAGGGGTGGCTGGGAATTTTATTGATGCCTTGCTTTTTTAAAAATTTTAGGATGTTAGTTTTGAATTATTACTGAATTGTTATTAAAAATAATTTATCATGAACTTCAAAGTGAGTGAAAAGAGATTTTAGGAGTCATTAAAAAAAATAAGCATATGTCCTGAGCTGCTCCAAGTAATTATTCTTCCTTGCTCATTCAGTTGTCTTCTGTTTCTGCTTCCCACAGTCTAAGCCCACCACCTCCAGGCAAGCTCTTAAATGTGGCCCATGATTTTGCAAGACTGAAGGTCAGGCAACAGTCCTAGGGAGCTTCAAAACACAGAGCCCTTAACCCCATATGGAAATACTCAGATGGTGGCTTTCAACAGGATGACAGGAAGGAAAAGAGATGTGTTTCCCTATATATCTGCTAAATAAAGCCCAGTATTTTTTTTAATGGAAGCATAGTTGATATCAAATATTATAATAGTTTCAGGTATATAACACAGTGAGACCACCATTACATGCATTGGGAAATGTTCACCACAATGTGTAGTTACCATCTGTCACTATACAGTTATTATAAGTTATTGACTATGTTCTCTATGCTGTAATTTTAATCCCCTTTATTTATTTTATAACTGGAAGTCTGTAGCTCTTCCTTGCCTTCACGTGTTTCACCTGTCCCCCAAGCCCTTCTTGTATTTGTTTTGAAGACTTTTATGAATTGTTTTTTTTTTTTTTTTTTTTGAGTCAATGGTGTACAGATGACACTGGGCTAGGTTCCTGCCCCTGGAAGTATCCTTAATCACTCTACGTGTGGTTCACACCAGGAACATCTTCTTCATTGCTCTTACAGGTAGTAGTGATGCTGTTTACTGTTATTTTCTTGCCATGCTCATTGTCTTTGCTACTGAAAACGGAAGAAGGAAGACAAGATATTAAAAAACCAAGGAGAACACTGACCTTCCTCCCACCCATAAACAAAATTGGAGGAAATGATGGATGACTTTAACAGAGACCTTTTAGCTTGCTGTGTCTCCTGATGCAGATAAATGATTCAATTTCAAGAAGACAAAAATGTGAAATGGAGAAATAAATTTGAATAAATTGGCACTTTATTTATTTATTTTGTAAATGACAATGAGTTTGATACTAAACCATGGTTTCTTTTTTTTTTTCAAAGATTTTATTTATTTATTTGACAGACAGAGATCACAAGTAGGCAGAAAGGCAGACAGAGAGAGAGGAGGAAGCAGGCTTCCCACTGAGCAGAGAGCCCAATGCAGGGCTCAATCCCAGGACCCTGAGATTATGACCTGAGCCAGAGGCAGAGGCTTAACCCACTGAGCCACCCAGGCTCCCCCTAAACCATGGTTTTATTGCATGGTTCATATACAGAAGTTCTTTATGTTTTGTCAAGCTTTGATAATTTCCAATAAAAATGGACCTTCCCCATTTGTTATTTAACTTCACTTTGTTTCTTAAGTTGGCTTAAAAAATGCCAATTCCCAAGGACAACAGCATTGGTCAATTTCTCTTTGGTGCTTTGGTTTTACAGTTATCAACCATAGTTACCAGATATTTTTCTCTTGTGAATATCAGTTATATTTGTTTAAACAGATTTACATTGTTTTTCTTTTATTGTTGGCATTCTTATATAATTAGATGATTGCAGGCTTAGCAATAGGGAAAAAAGGAAAAGCTTCTTTAGTGTTAACATCCATCCCTGTGGAGTGGGAGCATTATTCTACTGAAAACATGTACGCATGCACTTAGCGAGGGATTTGCATTTTAGAAGATATGATGAATAAAGCAATACCCTTTTTCATATGCTTCCAGATTGATGAGACAAACACCTATACCTTACAATGACAAAAGTACAAAGTTTACAGGAGATGTGGCAGAAATCGATCTGCAGGTCCACAGTGTGATGACCTTTTCCATGGGAATTGACGTCCACAGAATGTGGGCCACTTTAATGGCTGTTGTATAAAACTCCAGTGAGTGCCCCCTATGTTTTCTCTTTCTAATAGCTGGTTGCAGATGACAAAGAAACCCCAGGAGACAGAAATTCCTAAAGTGGAAGGAGCCCAGGTCCCTGAATGGAAGAGAGTCACCTTCACATCCAGGACAATAGTCCTGTCAGAAATGTCTGGTGAGCAAGAAGTACACTCGCTGTTCTGTGAGACTCTGAATTTATGAGGTTTATATTGTTCACACTGTTTAAGCTAACTGTAATAAGCTGAGCCCATGAAGCTGACAGGAGAGAACTAGAACAACAGCGAATATCTACACAGGTGTTGTTTAAGTCCTTTTGTTTAGCTATCATTAATGCTACTAGTAGCTATCATTTTAATAATGAGTGAAGTGAAGCTTACAGATTAAAAACAACAACAGCAACAACAACCAACATTCCATGCAACAGAGTTATTTGGGAGGACTGCTCAGCTGAAAATTCTGCCTACCAAATGATCTGTAAGGAAATGCCATGCATGTTCTTAAATCTAGAGTGACACATTGAGGGTAAGATGGATTCAGAGCTCAAAGAAGTACATATTTTTAAAAATTCAATACAAATATAGTCAGATGAAATTAAATAAACTTTACTATACTCTGCGAAAAACCTGTCCAGAGAACTTAAGTAGACAGAATTTAAGGTGCTTTAAGTGCCACATCCTTGTCTTTTTTTTTTTTTTTAAGATTTCTGTATCCCAACCTCCAGAAAGCCCTGAACATTAGATACTAAAGTTAAAAAAAAATATAGGTCACCACAGATCTATTTAAGGGCAAGTTATAAATGGGTCCATATTTTCAACAGCTTGAGGGTCCAGGGAGGCATTGCTATAAATATAGTATATATTATTATATATTTTCCAGTCAACTCTTAAAGATGCAATGTTGCAGGTCAGCTAATCTAGGGCTTGGCAAACTCTTTTTACAAAGGTCCAGATAACAAATACTTTTAAGTTTGTCGGTCAAGTGGCAAAATGAAAGATACTGTGTAATTCTGTCATCCTTTAATAATGTAAACACCATCCTTTCTTTGTGGAAAGTACAATAGTAGGTAGTGGATTTGTCCCACAAACCTCTGAGCTAACAATTCTGGAGAAATATATTCATATTGGGTGTGTGTGTGCACGCACACGTGCCCATGAGACTTATAAGACATTTACAAAAGGTACTGGTAACTTGGTTTAAAACTGCAGCCAGATGAAAAGCACTTCATTGGTTAATATGAGACCATAGAAAATGATGCAGGCTGAGCTCATACAGCACCAACAGAATTAGATGAAGAAAAGACGACTAGTTACAGATGGATACACTTTTCCTGGAGGGGGCAGGAATGTTTATATGATGTTAATAAAATAATTTTTATAATTTTATTTCATTTTCTTAACTGACTTCTCATTTTAGTGACCCATAGGTGTCATTCATACCCTTGGACATCACTAAAACATAGTTGAATTGAACTAGCAGGCATCCACAAGCACCTCCCTACATAGCTTGCCCAGCCTCGGATTCCCCACCTGAGCCTGGATTCCTAAGACCTCCCAACATGGTAGGAGAGAGGTAGATGCATTCGAGCTCTTGTCCTGGAAAAACATCTGCTATGGACAAGAAAATGAGGCTGCACTCTGAAAAACAGTATGGAGGGTCCTCAAAAAGTTGAAAATAGAGTTACCCTATGACCCAGCAATCACACTACTGGGTATTTACCCTAAAGATACAAATGTAGTGATCTGAAGGGACACAAGCACCCAAATGTTTATAGCAGCAATGTCCACAATAGCCAAACTATGGAAAGAACCTAGATGTCCTTCAACAGATGAATGTATAAAGAAGATGTGGTGTATATATGCAATATAATACTATGCAGCTATCAAAAACTTCCAAAATCTTGTCATTTGCAATGATGTGGATGGAAGTAGAGGGTATTATGCCAAGTGCAATAAGTCAATCAGAGAAAGACAATTATCATATGATCCCTCTGATATGAGGAATTTGATAGGCAGGGTAAAAAGTCATGGGGGGAAGGGAGGGAAAAAATGAAACAAGATGGGACCAGGGAGGGAGACAAACCATAAGAGACTCTTAATCTCAGGAAACAAAGCGAGGGTTGCTGGAGGGGAGGGTTGTGGGAGGGATAGAGTGGCTGGGTTATGGACATTGGGGAGAGTATGTGTTATGGTGAGTGCTATGAATTGTGTATGACTGAGGAATCACAGACCTATGCCCCTGAAACAAATAATACATTATATATTAGTAAAAAAATAAATAAAAAGCAAAAAGAAAGAAAGAAAGAAAGAGAATGATGTTGCAAATTGGGAAAGCCAAGTGCTCGGGGGTCCTCATGCCATTGTTTTTCAAAATATTTCATAGTGTAAGTAATGCTCCCATTATAGAAAATTTGTAAGAGAAAAAATCTTTTCCAACAATTCTACTCTCATACTCATGATTAGCATTTTGATGTGCTTTCTTCCTTAATACTTTCTTATATGTATTCTTAAGTGGCTGTAATGTTATATAGAATGTACAAATCCAAATTTGCTTTTTGTTCACCTGATGATATAAATAATATTTTGCTTGTTAGTACAAAATCTTCAAATGTCTTCAGTATAAAAAATAATATATGCTGATTAAATAAAATTGGATAAGAAAAAATAGAATGATCTCTCTTGTGTCCATCACTCAAATATAATGAGAATATTCGACCTCATGCACTCAGTATGACATTATAACAATTCTTCTATGCTTTTATCTAAGCTTTAAAAACTATGATTGGCAAATATGAAACAAATACATATTCTCTGCACTTTACTGAAGGACACAGAAAAGCACAAAGATAAAAAAAAAATGCCTTACAGCCCGATCAATGCAAGATAAATAGTGTTAAACAGATACATTTGCAGTGTCTTTGTCTGCTAATATATCTAAGTATATGTGCATAGATAATTGTTTTTATAATGGTAGCATATCATACACATCATTTTATAGATTTATTTTTTTTTTAACTTCATACTATATCTGTGTTGGTTAATTTTATATGTTAACTCGGGTAGGGTATGGTGGCCAATTGTTTGGTCAAACACTCCATATTGCTGTGAAGCTATTTTGTAGAAGTGATTAACATTTACTATTGGTTGACTAAATAGCTTACACTTGCTAATGTTGGGGAGCCTATTCCAGTTAGTTGAAGACATTAAGAACAAAAGCGGAAGTTTCCAGCCTGCCTTCCAGTCTTACAAACTTCAGTCTTATAAGACTGCAACTTTAACTTTTGCCCGAGTTTCCAGACAGCAGAACTGTTCTGTAAATTTTCGACTTGCCTGGTCTCACGGTTGCAAAAGTCAATCCTTAAAAGAAATTTCTCTATATATCTGTACCTATATCTAATTATATCTGTATCTATATATCTATATATATCCTACTAGTTCTTTTGCTCTGGAAATCCTGACTGATACAATATCACTGGTATTTTCCCATGTTAATATTCTCCTACAAAATTGTAATGGTTTTCTAATATTTAATTAAATGGTAATCATCATTTTAATAAGTAGAAACATAATGTTCAGTTGAATGAATGTTACATAATTTATGTATCCATTTATCTACTGTTAGATGCTTGGATTGCTAACCATTTTTTTCTTGTGGTAAAAATACATCAAACATAAAATTTACCATTTTGACCATTTAAAGTAAATGATTCAGTCATTTACATTCATAATGTTGGGTAACCATTGGGACTATCCGTATCCAAAATGTTTTTTTGTCATCCCAAAGAGAAACTCTGTAACCATTAAGTAATACTTCTTCAGTGCTCTATCCTTCCCACTGGTAACTTTTAGTTTACTTTCTGTCTCTATTAATTTGTTTATTCTAGATTTTATTTTTTTACTCTAGATATTTTATAATAGTAGAATCATACTTATCTTATTTATCTTATTGATCAGTTTATTTCATTCAGCATAATGTCCTCAAAATTCTTCCAGTTCACAGCATGTATCAGAACTCCACTCTTTTTTATGGATGAATAATATTTCATTGGATGTATAAATCACATTTTGTTTATCCATTCATCTATTCATGGACACTTGGATTGTTTCCTCTCTTTGGCTATTGTGAGTAATACTGTAATGAACATTGGTGTACACATGTTTGTTTTGAGTGCTTGTTTTCATTTCTTTTGGATATATTCCTAGTAGTGGAATTTCTGGATAGGATGGTAATTCTATGTTAAGCTTTTTAAAGAACTGCCAAACTGTTTTCTACAGTGATGCATAATTTTACATTTCTACCAGCAATGTACAGGGTTGCAATTTCTCCAAATTTACGTCCTGCCAATATTTGTTATTTTTATTTCATTTCTCTCCCTTTCCATTATGGTCAACCTAATGGGTTTTCCATATAATTCTTTTTTTAAAATTAACATATAATGTATTAGAGGAGGGGAAAGATGGAAGAGAAGTAGGAGACCCTGTTTCAACCAGTCCCCTAAAGTGAGGTAATTATCTATCAGAACACTAACACCCATGGAATCAGCAAAGGGCTGATATCCAAGATCTATAAAGAACTCCTCAAACTCAACACACACAAAACAGATAATCACGTCAAAAAATGGACAGAAGACATGAACAGACACTTCTCCAAAGAAGACATACAAATGGCTAACAGACACATGAAAAAATGTTCATCATCATTAACCATTGGGGAGATTCAAATCAAAACCACACTGAGATACCACCTTACACCAGTTAGAATGGCCAAAATCAACAAGACAGTAAACAACAAGTGCTGGAGAGGATGTGGAGAAAGGGGAACACTCTTACACTGTTGGTTGGAATGCAAATTGGTGCAGCCGCTTTGGAAAACAGTGTGGAGATTCCTTAAGAAATTAACAATAGAGCTACCCTATGACCCTGCAATTGCACTACTGGGTATTTACCCCAAAGATACAGATGTAGTGAAAAGAAGGGCCATCTGTACTGCAATATTCATAGCAGCAATGGCCACAGTTGCAAAACTGTGGAAAGAACCAAGATGCCCTTCAATGGATGAATGGATAAAGAAGATATGGTCCATATATACAATGGAGTATTATGCCTCCATCAGAAAGAATGAATACCCAACTTTTGTATCAACATGGATGGGACTGGAAGAGATTATGCTGAGTGAAATAAGTCAAGCAGAGACAGTCAATTATCATATGGTTTCACTTGCTTGTGGAACATAAGGAATAACACGGACATTGGGAGAAGGAGAGGAGAAGTGAGTTGGGGGAAATTGGAGGGGGAGACGAACCATAAGAGATAGTGGACTCTGAGAAACAAACTGAGGTTTTTGGAGGGGAGGGGGTGGGGGGTTGGGTGACCCCAGGCATATATTAAAGAGGGCAAGTATTACATGGAGCACTGGGTGTGGTGCATAAATGATGAATTATGGATCACTGAAAAAAATTAATTTAAGAAAACATAATGTATTATTTGTTTCAGGGGTATAGGTCTGTGAATTTTATAATACTTTTGTGTAAAGTCAGTAGTTGTATCTCTAATTTCACTTCTAGTTATAGTTATTTGCATTTTATTCTCTTTATTAGTTTAATTAAGGTTTGTCAATTGTGTTGATTTTTTCAAAGAACCAACTTTTAGTTTTATTAATTCTATTGTGCTCTATTCTTTGTTTTTAGCCCCATTATTTCTTTCTTTCTGTTAGCTTTTTATTCAGTTTGATCATCTTTTTCTAGTCCCTTCTGGTGTAAAGTTAGGCTTTGATTTGGGATATTTTTTCCTTTTTAATGTAGGCATTACAGTTAGAGATCTCCCCTAATTGCTGCCTTACTTCATCTTATGAGTTTTGGTAAGTTGTGTTTTCATTTTCATTCATCTCTAAGTATTTTCTCATTTCTTTTGTGATTTCTTTTTTGACTATTGTCTATTTAGCAGTGTGTATTTAATTTTGACATACTTATAAATATTTCTCTTTCCCTTTTGTTATTGATTTATTATTATGGTTAGAAAAGGTGCTTTATACAATTTTAATCTTTTAAATGTATCGAGACTTGTTTTGTGATCTAACATATTGTCTATCATAGAGAACGTTCTGTGTGCACTTGAGAAGAATGTGTTCTGCTATGGTTGAGTGAAGTGTTCTATGTATCTGTTAGGTCTAGTTGGTTTATAGTACTGTCCATTATTGAAAGCAATGTATTGACTTCTTCAAATACTATTGCAGAGTTGTTTATTTCTCTCTTCAATTCTGACACTTGCTTCATATTGGGGCCGTCTTGTTTGCATGTTTATAATTGCTATATCTTCTTGAATTGAAACTTTTATCAATATATAATATCCTTTTTTGTCCTTGTAACAGTTTTTGACTTATAGTTTCTTTCATCTGATATTAGTATACTGATAGCTGCCTTGTTTTTAACATGTTGAGTATATATTTGTCCTTAAGGGGAACTTCCCTGAAAAAGACACGTGTTCAGTCATATTTTTTAATATAGAGACAAAACATATCTGAATAAAACTCAATTCAAAATTTGCATTGGTTGTGTCCTAGAAAAGGTCACTTAGTTTGTTCATGCTTTGTTTAATGTTTGATGTAAAAACACTGTCTCTGCATCTTGCCAAATTCATTGAGATGGTGTAGTAAACTCAACCTAATTATGAGATAGATTTCGTGGCTTTATTTCGGAAAATCCTAATTTCCACTCCTCAAAACCTCAGATTCAATTTCTGCCTCTTTCCTTTCTCTCATTTTTAAAAAAATCTAAGTGTTGTATGTTCCTTGTAGTGTCTTATGCATCCATCTCTTTCTTTCTAGGGTCATTGCCACAAGCACAGCTTAATTTTTATAAGGAGAGAGATGCCTGGGTGGCACAGCTGGTTAAGCACCTGACTTGGTTTTGGCTCAGGTAGTGATATCAGGATCCTGAGATTGAGTCCTGCGTTGGGCTTTGTGCTTAAGTGTGGAGTCTGTTTGAGATTCTCTCTCTTCCTCCCCGTTGTGCTGTCTTTCTAAAATAAATAAATAAGTCTTTAAAATTTTTTTCATAACAAGAGCTTATATAATTAAAAGGATATGACTAAATAGTATTGCTAATTCCATTAATAAATGTTGTTGTACTGAATTATTTCATTTTTGTTTATCTAAAAATTCCTTTATTAACCTTTATTATTAAAATACAGTTTCCTTGGTACACATTTCTAGACTGACAGAATTTGCCCCCCTTTAATATGCAGATTATTCACTGGTTTCAGACTACTATTTTTGCTTCACAGATTTTAAGTTGAGTTGGGTTTGAATTGCTGTTAATCCACTCACTGATTTTAAAATTTTCATCATCTTTAATTTCTACAGGTTCTATTTAGAAATTTTCCAAACCTTCTTGTTTATTCTTGTTAGTCTCTTTACCTTTCTAGTTTTATAATATTTTTGAAACCTTTCATTCATAGTTGTTTTATAGACTTGTATCTGATGATTCCATGACTGAAGCTTCTGGAATCTACATCTATTGTTATTTCTTCTGACTGATAGTCAGTGTGGATGATCTTGTCTGTGCCTGGTGATCTTTTTTTCTGATCTTACAACTGACTGTTTTTCATTGTGCAAACACTGGGCCTTGAAGTTTGTGGAAAGGAGTCACACCTACTTCTTCAGGCCAGCTTCATGGCCAGCTCCCTCCAAGTTTCATCAAGTAATTATGAGTTTCCATGATTTCCAGTTATAGTCCATGAGTTCCATGACTAATCAGATTTAGTTCTTTCAACTTATTTGGGCTCTGTCCTCCTACCCTCATACTTACATGAATTTCTGCTTTTAAGGGATCCTGCCTGTCATATAGACTTCTGCCTTCACTTTCAGTTTAAGATTTTCTTATGATAGAAACAAGTATTATGTATACCTCAGATTCTCTTGACAGCCTTCTCTTCCCCAAGGTGTTGTCCAGCCATCTGGCTGAGCTGTGGTCATCTTCTGCCTAATCTGGTGTAGAACCAGTCTGTATCCCAGGACCACAAGACTGCTGTCCTGTGGGGTGCGGGATTTGGTATTGAGAGGAGCCACCTGAGTAGACAGATAACTTAACTGAAAGGGACAATTAATTCTTCACTGGGTAAATGTTGAGCATGGAAGAACTAGAGATGAAAGGGAGCAAGGAAGAGAAATTTGCTCTCTTTCCTCTTGCCTGAGAATCATTCTGAGGCATATTTTTTCTTTCTAGCCTTCCCAAGGAAGTCTTTTTTTTTTTTTGAGATTTTAAAAAAATTTATTTATTTGTCAGAGAGAGTGGGAGAGAGAGCGAATGAGCACAGGCAAACAGAGTGGCAGGCAGAGGCAGAGGGAGAGGGAGAAGCAGGCTCACTGCCGAGCAAGGAGCCTGATGTGGGACTCGACCCCAGGACACCGGGATCATAACCTGAGCTGAAGGCAGCCGCTTAACCAACTGAGTGAGCCACCCAGGCGTCCCCCCAAGGAAGTCTTATGTGCTCAATGGATGCACCAAGCATCTCAGTGTATCCCCTCACAGATGGTGAGGGGTGGTAATTTGTGGGCAATGCATCACATTGCATCGCTTCACATCTCTCTTTACTCTGGTTCAAATAATCTACCAGAGTATTTTTGTATTTTTGTATTTTTTGTATTTTTGTATTTTTGTATTCATGTATTTTTGCAATGTAACCTTGATAATCTTCCCATGAGGAGAGAGAGTCCCTGCCTCTTGAGTCTGGGGTGGTCATGTGACCTGTGTTGACCAACAGAGAGTGATATTGTGCTTGACCTGGAGACTTTGTAGCTTTTGTTCTTTTGGAACAATGCCCTCTAAAGACGACTATGTAAAGAAATCTGTATGAACAAGAATCTGTGACAAGAGAAGCCTGGCCATCCCCTAAGTTCTAGACAAGCACAATGATAGCCCAAATATGTAAATGATACTCTTTAGGTCATCTAAGCTGAGTTGGGCCATTTGCTGGCTGCAACCTCACAAGCAAGTGAGACCAACTGAGGAACTGCCAGACAGCCAAAAATTAATGGGAAATTACACACCAGAATTGTTTTAAGTTGTTAGGCTTGGGAGTGTTTGTTACATAGCCATACATGTATAAAACACATAAATTGGTACCACAAATTGGGTGCTATGAAGAAAAATTGAAAAGAACTGTCATTGGTCTTGGGATTGGGCAGTGGGCAATGCTGGAAAAGTGGTGAAGAGGCTGCTATAGCCATTGGTGTAGGCAGAAACATGTGTGAGAAAATTCACTTGTTGAGGCTGGGAAAAGGGTGACCTGTGTTAGGTAGGAATGGACTAACTGGCAAATATGTCACTTGCACTAATTAGGGAGAAAGGAAATGTCCCTAATAAACTTGGGTCTCTGGTTAAGGAAATCTCTTGATAGAATGTTGAAAATGTCAGTTGGGCACTTCTATCTGCATATGAAAACCTGCAAAATGCTCGAGAAATGCTGTAAACAGAATTTTTCAACTTCCAAGCACAATTTTGAGAAAACATAGAAGATGCAGTACTTTATGGGTTGGAAAATAAAGCTGTTTCTCATTTGCCATGTTTCCAGTCTCTCAAACAGTCACAAGGTTTTTTTAGAAATAAGTAGCCTCAGGGTAAAGACCAATTCAAGGTTGTGGTTATAAGAGCCTTTGTACCTTGGAAAGATTTAAGGTCATGCCAGAATCTCTTAAAAGAGAAAGGGCTTCTAAAAATCTTAAGGGTATTATCCTACAGCAATCTCACAGACCCCAAACTGAAAGAGGTCTGTTTCAAAAAGAATTATGGCTATGAAATTTAGGGTATAGCATGAATCCCACAGTTTTAAGTGTCATACAAATCATAGCCTGATTGGACTAAAGAGATAGAAAGTTCAAAATGAAAAAAGGTTTCTGGAACCTCAAATTTTATGGGAAGGAGTACACTAGAAAGCAACTTGGCTGCCAACCTGGTCCATTTCCTATTGAAAAGGAAAGATACTCCAGAAAGTAGAGCTAAGAGCAGAGAAGTAACAGAGGATTAGAGATGAGAAAACCACCCCTGTGAAGCAGAACCAACTGTGCCTCCTCCTTTGCCAGAATGGGGGACTCAACAACATGTCTGACTGGATTTGGAATTGCTGCAGAGAAGTGATCACTTTGTATCCTAATCTTCCTTTTGTATATGTTGTCTGGATTTTCCTGCCCCATCTCACCATTTTAAGTTTTGCTTGTGGGCAACAGGAAACTTTTCTTTTTTTTTAAAGACTTTTAAAAAATTTATTTGTCAGAGAGAGAGAGAGAGAGAGAACACAAGCTGGAGGAGCAGCAAGCAGAGGGAGAACCAGGCTCTCTGCTGAGCAAAGAGCCCAATGTTGGACTCAATCACAGGATCCTGGGATCACGACCTGAACTGAAGGCAGACGCTTAATCAACTGAACCATCCAGGCAATCAGGCAGAAAACTTTTCTTAAATCCTCAGGCTCTTGGATTACAATGGATAACACCTAAAATGTTACTCCAAGGATCCTCTCAACTGCTTTTGTCCATGATGCTGGACAGGGATTGTGAATGGTCTGTGGCCATGATCAGATGAGACTTTAGGGGTCTTGGGAAGGAATGTTTCTCATCAGAAGAAGGATGAATTACTGTGGCCAGAAGGCAGGCTAGGGCAGATGGTTTGTGACAGTGGTTGCCATAACTCTCTTGTCCCTATTGGTGCCTCTCTGCAATGTGAATTCACCATGCCTTTCATCAATACGTAAAGTCTCGTTCTTGGTGAAGACATTGTGACCTGTTGTGACCCTAGAATATGGCAGCAGTGACATAACACAAGTTCCAGGGCCCAAGCCTCAGGAGGCCTTATAGCTTCTCTCTCACTCAGATGACCTCATAAAGATTCCCAGCAGGAAAGAGCATGTAGAGTGTGTGGCCAGCCTTCAAGATATATATGTGACTGAGACTCAGACAAACCATCCAGACCCCATTACCCTTGTGGAAAGACAGCAGAAACAATGCCAACCAAACAAGAGTGCAGAAAAATACTCACTGGTTTTAAGCCACAGGGTTTTGATTTTATGAAGCCATAGGTAACCAATATAATCATTAACATTGTTTTTTTTAGGTTCTCCATAACCTTATATATAAATTGATATAAATTATATCAAAATTGATAAAATATAAAGGTAACTAGAAAGCTGATGAATTTTGTTTCTTCATATCATAGTTAATGATCTCAAAGCCTTGATATTTGCCATCTTTTACAACTTATTAGAAAACTAGAAATCTTAAAAGAAAATCCTCTTCTTGGGAAACAGGCAGGGTTCATGCAGAGGTGTCTGATATTGGTAACAGTGCAAAATCAGATCTGTCCATGGTGGAATCATATCAGACCCAGGACACATTCTCAGACAAAGTCATATGCCTGCCTGTCTCCCTGCCCCACCACCTTGGGCAAGCAGAGATGAGGAGAGGACTTTCATGTTCTTGATATAAAAAGATGAGCATTTTACTAGAAAATTTTACCAGAAGTTTTACTGGAAAAAGGAATACAGTTTTTGCACATTTTGTTTTACCAAGTTTTCACAAGACAGTAACTTTTTGTGTATAATGCTGAATTCTGCAAGGATTAGTACATGGTACTTAGTGAAAATTCATTAGTGAAACTTTTAGCTAGTCATGGCCTTGGTCAGATGGAACCAAATCCATGATACTCTGGATCAGAAACTCAGATACTATGGACAAACCCACAATGACTGCTTTCAAAGATTCAGTTTGATTTTTTCCATGTGGTATTGATGAAGAGTTATCACAAAACATAAAGCAGTTATATTCAACTAATGAATCATTGAACATTTTATCAAAAACTAATGATGTACTATATCATTTGTGTGATTGAATTAAAATTAAAAAAAAAAAAAAGATAAAGCTGGTTGGGGCATGCTGGTAAATAACCAGAAAACATAATATGAAGTTTTCCTCATACTTTTACTTTGTCCAACCAAACATTTGCTATAAACACAAACAGGGAATCCTTTTTCTTATCTTCTGGCTTTCAGGTTTTCAAAAGTTGTCACAGATGTATTAGAGGGCTCTCTGAAAAGCAAGTTCCACAGTAGGCCAGTAGCACTAGAGCTTGCCACAAGAGAAAATCCAAAGACATTGACATGAAACACTGGATCTTCAAACCACCCTTCTGCTAAGATAGAGCAAGCCTCTGTATAAAACTACTAGGAACTGAGCTTTATGGAGATTGAACTGCACTGTTCCATAGGGCAGACAGAAGAAAATCCCTCTTTTACCTGGGTTGTCATTCCGAAAACTATTGCCCTTCCAACTTTGGTTGTACTAACCAATAAAGTTCTTATTTTAGCTGAGATCTGCTTCTGCTTTCATTGGAATGAGAACATAACCACTGGGAGAATCAGGAATTCATGGCTGTGGATTCTCTGGTGCAAAATGCTATGCGGTATACAGTTGGTGATTACTAATAAAATACCTGTATTTTAATTGTTTCAGCCTCTGTTTTGGGGGCCAAACCTACGAAATTCATTGACTCCCCCCTGGCATTTTTTCTTTCTTTCTTCTTCTTCTTTTTTTTTTACTTCCTGTATGCCCAGCAATGCAATACAACATTTGTTTTATGCAGCATGTAGTTGCATGTAGGGGAAGGGACTTCCTCCCTAGAGTGTGAAAACCAGCATGCTTTGCTCTCCTTAGTCTGGACTTACTGTCTGCCATTGTATCTTGCCAATATGTAATATGCCAATGTCAGATTAATATTTCCAGAATTTGCTTAATGTTCATCTATCTGCTCTGTATTCTTAGAAGGCACCATGGAAGCATGTTGTCATTCACTTGTTGTCATTATTGGGTACCTTGGGTGTGCATTTCCAGGATGGGGATGGACACAGGGACTTACTGTCCCATAGGGGGATACATGATTACCTGCAGTGATAACTGACAGGTGCCTCCATTTAAAGTCCTTTCTTCTTTTTCTGTGTGCAGGAAAACCCATCTTGGCTTAAAGCTCAGTAATGTTCCCTGATCCTCTCAGACCAAGTTGATTTCCTAGAACTTAGATGCCCTTACTCCTGCACCATTCATCACATGCCACCTTAAGTTTCTATTTATTTTTCTTCTGTCTTGTGAATAAATACATTATTAACTCCTTGAGGGTTGGGAGCATGTCTAGCAGTTTCCTTATACTTATCAGAAACTGAAAAATATCTATTAGTAAATCTGGAAATTTCCTTTTAACTATATTGATTTATATGAGAGTAAGCTTGTAGAGTCACATAACTGTGAGGTAGTCTTGTCTTAAGCACAGATTGATTTGAGTGGTCAGATTATGTGTTTAGTTTTGTGTCTTCATTTTTGGGCTCTGCCTCCTCTGGTTTGGCTCCATTTCTGTTTCCCACATGTCATAACAAGACGGCCTCGGCAGCTCCAGACCCTACATCTGTTCAGGTGAAAGCCAGCACGATAAAATATTTTTACTACTTGACAGAGAGCTGAAAAATATCCTAGAAGTTCCTGAACCAGGAGCAGAGCCAAATCTGTTGACTCATATAAATAAGGGCAGAGAAATGATATTTTCATCAGAACTAGGGTGACCAAGACTCCTGGTTTGTCAGGGACCATCCTGGTGTTAGCTGCATAGATCTGTATTCTAGGAAATCCCCAGTCTTTTTTTTTTTTTTTAATTTTATCACCATTTTTAATATTCCACTAAAAACAACTGGCAACAGTTTGGTGTGCATAATCCCAGAACAATTTCTGAGAACTTATTAATATTTACTTGTACTTAAAATATCTATCATCTATTGATATATTATTTCAATACTTTCTTTTTTTTAAGATTTTATTTATTTGACAGAGAGAGAGATGGTGAGAGAGGGAACACATTTCAGGCACATGATCCCATAATGCAGACTCACCCTGGGCAGCAGGGAAAGCAGGGTCACAGAGGAACTGTGGCTGCTGCTGCTTCCCTCCCCACTGGCTGTGGTCGTCTGGGAAAGGACATCGGTCAACCTCTGCTCAGGACAATGGACCCATCCAGTGGTCTCCTACACCTTCTTAATAACAGAACAGACCCTTGTCTCCTGAGTGTGGGCCTGGGACCCACAGGATCACCATCACCTGTGCACCTGCCCTCACTGCTGCATCTCAGACCCTTCCCCTGCGGGGAAGCAGAAGCTGCACTCCCACCAGAGCCTCAGGCTACCAGAGGGAGGCGGGGGAGCCCTAGTCCCAGCTCTGAACAATGGATCAGCCCAACATCGCTCCTCCCCCAGTCGGGACAACAGATTCTTCCAATGTAGCTGTCCCCACAACACACGATAATGGATCCATCCATCACTCTTGCACTGTCCAAAAATACTAGTCTCATGCTATAGCTGCCTCAGGACAGTATTCTGGATCGCCCCAAAGTCTTTCACTCCCTTTAGCGTTTAGCACAAGGAAACAATCAACACCTCCCCACCCCACCCCTCCCCGTACTGGAAGGGAAGACCCCGGTCCAACCTAGCTCGGCTACCTCAGGGGAGTTCATGCATCTCCCTTGTTGAGGACAAAGTGTAGCACTTCCTTCCCCGCCAACTTCTCAGCCTGACCTGCGGCCCCTCCCCAAGATGCTTCCCCCTTTGCCTCAGGACACTGGAACAGCCCCACTTCTCCTGGATCAGAGAGAAAAGGTCTCCCCCTAGTTACAGCACTGGAACAGCCCCTGGAGCCCCTGCAACCCACGATAATGGAATGGCCTGAATTTAAAAAAAAAAAAAAAAAAGTGGGAGAGGGAGAAGCAGGCTTCAATCCCAGGACCCTGGGATCATGACCTGAGCCAAAGGCAGACATTTAACAACTGAACCACCCAGGGGCCCTGGGATGTCCCCAGTCTTGAACAAACTCACACAGTTTGTCACCCAAACCAAAGCAAATTAAGATGCTGTTCCCCAAGGCAGGGTGAATAGAAGATGGATGGCCAATGAACAACAGATGTCCCAGGTATTGCAGAGTGTAGAACAGCTTTTTAATAAGTTCCAACATCTGTCTTAATCTGATTTACATCGAATTCACTAGGGTTGGAATTGTAGGAGTTCTACTCTGGATGTGCTGGCCTCATTTTTCTTTTATAAACATTTGTGGGCACCTGCTTAGAGTTGAGATCACTTCAGTTCTTGCAGTATGGCAGAATTAAGCTTCAACGACTGTAATATATTACGATTAGAACTTGGAGCGTCACACTGAGGGGAAGAGTCAGTGGAAGATCTCCCAGCGTCCTGTGGGAGTGATTGGTACTGTGTGACTGGCAGCTCATCTTGGAATATCATCTGGGAGAAAGAGACTGGAGGTTATTCCTGGTACTGAGAACTGGCCTCTTTTATGTGTTCACCAATGTGATAATTATTTGGCACACACTAGATTCAAGAAAGTGTTAATAATGAATAGCATCTCTGTTTTGTCATGTGTCATAAACAAGGTTCAGGATGCATCTATGGAATAATAATACCCCTTTGTTTCTTATTCATTATTTCAGAGATGGGTCTCAGATAGCCCAAGGGGTAGGGCTGAGGAAGAATTAGCCTGAAAATTGAACTTCAATTCACCTGGTTTCCCAGTAAATACTAAGACACATTCAAGTTATTTGCACATCATGGACTGTCGGAGTCCCTAGAGCAGTCAGGCTGGGGAAGGGAGTAAGGGGGAGGTGGATGGATACATAATCCTGCCCACACAAGAAGGGCAAAGGTAAGTGGGGAGATTTTCCCCTTCCATGGGAACCCCAGACTACAAGCGTATAACCATCCATAGCTTTATTTCTCAAGGGAATTCTGAGGTTCCTAAAAATGAGACTTACCATGGCTTGCATGACTCACTGCCTCCTGCTCTGTTTAACTTTCTGAGTCTTCACATTTACATCCTCTCACTCTGTTTGTTGACGCCTTTCCAACATTCATATCACAAAACCATTGTGACTACATGTAGGGCAAGTGTGCTTTCAGAAACATTTCCTCACTTGATTTGAATATAAATGTGAATCTGGAGTTGGGAAAGAATCTCCAGGAAAATAAGGAAAGAGGTTAAAGAGTTTGTAAATCAAAGTCGGAATCAGGACAAAACTGATTTTTTTTGTTGTTGTTTGTTTCAAGACTGCTATCCTTCTAACATGTTGCTTAGCTTCCAAATTGTTCAGCAAATTGCTGCAATCAGTGGACTACCCCTTCTTGTTGATTCTTCAGGTTATCACGAGGAAGTTGGATTGGACCTCCCCCAACCTCTGGATGCTCTCTGGGGGTGGGGAGGAGGAGGGGGAGCTATCTTTCCTTGTCTATTTTGCAAGAGTATATTATTCTTTAGTTTCCTTCTAAAAAGCTCTTTGACACCTTCCTTACTTTATAAATTACATCTGAGGGAATTATTGAACTGCTGTCAGTGTTAGCCACCATGGGGGAAGCCACAGTATGGGATGTGTGAAAGGCTCTCTGGGGTGGGAGCGAGGACCTCCCCTCAGAGCCCCTGGTGCAGGCCCTGGTATGCACAGTGAGGGGCCCACTGGATGCTTGCTTACAGACTTCACACATCGGTCTTGTGCACAGTGTGCTTAGGAGTGAACTTCTTGCCCTCTGTCTTCACATTTCCACCTAGAAGGAAGTTTTCATTCCTGTCCTGAATGTGGATGTCAGAGCGTAATGTGTGGTTTTGGAGTAAAGATATTTAGCTGCTTTCCCACACTACCCACTTACTTGTCTTTTCAGAAAGAGGAGAAGATAATTTGAAATTGCAAGGAACTTGCTGTTGGTTAAGCCAGTGTGTGTGTGTGTGTGTGTGTGTGTGTGTGTGTTATATGGAAAAGGTCTGGTCTCTTTTGCTGGCTTCTTCTTCAGTGTGTGTGTGCCTCTGGGAGCTGTGAAGCTGAACTCTCCTGTGAGCTCCTGGTCTTGTGCTGAGCTGTCCTCGCTAATCCATGGCCTCCCCAGAGGGCTGAGCCTGCTCCTTATAGGTGCTGGGCTGCTCCTCAGTGGCTGCACCTCTGCCCTGCAGCTTAGGGTGCTCAGGACTTAAAGCAGAAGAGACTGGAAGCTTCAGGACTGTGTTCTGCCATTCAAACAAGCTTTATTGGGAAACTGCCATTCCAGCCATTATCGACTAAGTTAAGATGATGAATTCCTATATGACTTCTGTCTATTCCATACTAGATGGAACATGGAAGTCTGGGAATCATAAGAAGGTTAGGGTTAGCATTGGGGGTGAGGGATGGGCCATCCACCCCTACACCAGTCTGGATTTCTGTGAACTTGCCTTCTTCATTTTTTACCCCCAGTCTGGAAACCTTGGTTGAAGGCAGTCTTTCTAGTACAGAGCTTTAGTTTCTTCACTATTAACAGATATTGCTTCTTATTCTTCAAACTCCTGCCTCATCAGTTTCCACCAGCCTTCCCGTTGGAGTGCAACTTAACCTACATCTCAGCACTCATATATGTCACTACATAGGACATCAGGGATTTTGGGGAGGTCATGGACACAGGGCTCTCACCTGCACCCCTGGGTGGTAACAGCCATGGGTAGTCACTGTCCCTTAGGGAGAGTAGCTGCAGAGCATCTCTGCTGAGCCATGACCTACAATGGTAAGGAAAGCCAGCTGAGCAGTTTTATTGGGAGTGACGAGACTCCTTCACTCAGGGAGATTATAGGTACCCGGTATTTTCACTTGTCAATTGATTGATTAATTATACATCAACTATTGGGTGTCTGACTATGTCAGATAATAACACTAATGCCAATTTGAGTTTATTCTGTAATAAACATTTTGCAAATATTATTTCATTTCACTTACACAACAAATGTGTGAGGGATATATTTTGTTTACTGTTGTGCAGAGGAGAGGGGAAGGAGCGCTAGATGATTGAATAACTTTTCCAGTGTCACAGAGTAAGTGTCAGAGCAGAACTTAGAATTCAGGCAGTCTATCCAGGCTCACACCTCTTCCTGCTTTTGCTCTGCTGTTTCCAGATGGTGAGGGCAAGCAAGGGAAGAATGGAGAACAGTTCGAAGATGACTGACACAGGATCCCTGAACTCTAGGAACTCAGAGACTAGGGCAGGAGATAAATCACTGGACAACAAACAGAACTTGAATATAAGTTGATACAAAGGGTCATGAAACAAAAGAAAGACAAAATGTTATCTGAAAAATTATTTGCTCTTGAATGGGCACGAGTCTCTCAATGGACATAACCAGATCCTTGCCTTTTTACAAATTTGTGCTTACAGGTAACCAAAAGTATTTACTGAGCATCTATATTATGCTCTCATTTAGTCAGGTGTTGGATCTACTCACGAAAGACAGAGATTTAACTCTAGCTTCCAGCTCAGCCCTCTCCAGTGGGAAGATTAATGAAGGTCATTCCAGCTTAGAAAGTTCTTGACACATAAATGCATTCAATAAAAACCTGTTGAATTAAATTTATACAATGGGTATAATATTTGATTCTATATTCTTCACAGTTTTGTTGTGAGTACAAAATGAGATAATGTAGATAGAGTTGCCAAAAAAGAAAGTGTTACATACATGTGGTCAACATCTATCCATTGAAAGTATGTCCCCACTTGTAGTGATGCAGAATATGGGGAGAGTCAATACCTGGGATCAGATGGCTTTCCAACCTGGCATGCTGTAGAGGATGCATGCTTCATATAACACACTTGCAAAGGCTGGAAGAAACAAAAACATGTGTAGAAAAGGAGTATCCATCCATAGATTCAGTATGTGAGGATAAAGAGGCATGAAAAGAAAAACATACACATATGTGCCTACAAGCATGGTCATATGTACACATGCATAAGCAAGCCCATGATTGCTTTTTTGCTCACCCACAGGCATACACACACACACACACACACACACACACCTACAGATATTTATTATACCTATTTATAATCTCAGACTTATGTCCATCAAGAAACAGGGTAGTAAAGTAGATTTTTTAAAAATGTAAAAAGTAATCAAGGAGATACAGATAAATGACAACAAATAGAAAGTGAACATTAGTATCAGAGAAGATGGAATTTTACTTTATTTTCTTAAGATTTTATTTATTAATTTAAGAGAGAGAGAAGGAACACAAGCAGGGAGGAGGGGCAGAGGGAGGGAGATAAGCAGGCTTCCCACCAAGCAGGGAGCCTGAAGTGGGGCTGGGTCCCAGGAACCTGAGATCATGCCCCAAGTCGAAGGCAGTCACTTAACCCACTGAACCATGCAGCTACCCTGAGAATATAGAAATTTAGATTAAAATAACTAAGTAGAATAGTCACAAAAATCATTTATGTATTTGAGTCCAGAAAAGACCTTATGGAAACATCCAAAAAATAAAAATTTTATATATCACTTTCTTTAATCATAAACCTATGACATTAGGAGTAAATAGTAATAACAAAAGAAAAGAATTAGATCTTATAATTTAATGAGGGCACTTCTAGATAACTCTAGAATCAAAGTAATTACACCAGAAACTATGAAAATAAAAATTAATGCAAAAATTTATGGAGGGGTTTCTGCTACTAGTCAGAATGTAGAACATTGTGTGAGAATGCCATTCATAGGTCAATAATCAAAAGAGATCAGAAAAACTCCAAAATAAGAGTTTTAAAACAATTTTTAAATTAGAGAAATAGCCAATTTTTAATAAGTTTTAATAGTTTCCTATAGGCTGGCATGAAAGTTTAGAAGTCTTGTTTTATTTATTTATTTCAGATTTTATTTATTTTTTTAGAGAAAAAGAGAGAGTGAGAGAGATCATGAAAGGGGAGAGGGTCAGAGGGAGAAGCAGACTCCTGCATGGGGAACCTCATGTAGGACTCAATTCCAGGACTCCAGGATCATGACCTGAGCTGAAGGCAGTTGCTTAACCAACTGAGCCACCCAGGCACCCTTAGAATTTTAGAAACTGCTACCACAGTACTGGGAAGTTTCTTCCTGGGTCTTCCCAGGGTTCCTGGGACTGAGGAACATACAACACGGACTGAGAATAAGGCAGGAGAGTGAGAGTCATCTTTCCTGGGAATAGTGGGCTTCCTCCGCCCCACCCAAAACAGCACCCTCAGAAAGTGGGAAGCAGTTCTTATTTGAGGTACTACAGGCTTTCAAGAATTGCAATCTGAGAGCAGCACAGGAGAGTTGAGAGAATTCTTCCCAAAGCATGCTGGGATCAGGAAGATTATTAACAGTTTAAAGCAGGAATAGTGATAACATATACTGTGTGTTTTACAGCATATGTAAAAGAAAGGTATGGGTTAATAAAAGTATTATAGACAAGAGGGGGATAATGAAATTATATACTTTTAAATTTTTTACATTCCTCATGAAATAATATAATGTTATTTAAAGAATGAACTATGGGAACTTAAAGATATATATTCTAATCTCTAAAGCTATGCTGCCTGCTACAGTAGACACAGCCACAGGTAGATATTTACTTTAATTAATTAAGATGAAATAGAAATTTCAGTTTCTTAGACTAGCCATACAAAAACTCAGTGAAATAACAGTGGGCTAGCTATTTTCATATCACTCAAAGTAGATTTCAAGACAGAAGTTTTAGTAGAAATAAAAATGTGACATGGCATAATGTCACAAAGATGGATTTATTAAAATGGAAACATCCTGAAGGTGCATGCATCTAATAATAGATCTTCTATGTATGTGAAGCAAAATTTGGAAGAACTAGAAAAAGAAAATGACAGACTTATAATCATAACTATAAATTTTAATGCCCCTCTCTCAGCAATTTAGAGAAACTCACAAAAAAATTAGTACAGGTGCACCTGGATGGCTCAGTGGGTTAAAGCCTCTGCCTTCGGCTCAGGTCATGATCCCAGAGTCCTGGGATCAAGCCCCGCATCGAGCCCCGCATTGAACTCTCTGCTCAGCATGGAGCCTGCTTACACCCTCTCTCTCTCTGCCTGCCTCTCTGCCTACTTTAGTCTCTGCCTGTCAAATATGTAAATAAAATATTTTTTAAAAATTAGTACAAAACACACAGAATATTTAAATAATTTCAATAACATTATGAACTAATCTGACCTAACTGGCATTGATAAAACCATAAAACCAACGCTGTGAGATGTTCTCTCTCTTCAAGTACACATAAAATCCTGGCAAAACTGGATGATGGATTATAGGCTATGCTATACTCAGGTCTTGATAAAGAGAAATATCAAAAGATATTTATTTTTACAGCACCACAATGATATTTAGAAATCAGTAGCAAAGACCTATCCAGAGAATTCTTTTTTTTTAAAGATTTCATTTATTTATCTGACAGACAGAGATCCCAAGTTGGCAGAGAGGCAGGCAAAGACAGAGAGGGGGAAGCAGGCTCCCCACTGAGCAGAGAACCAGATGTGGGGCTCGATCCCAGCACCCTGGGATCATGACCTGAGCTGAAGGCAGAGGCTTTAACCTACTAAGCCACCCAGGCACCCCTATCCAGAGAATTCTTAAATATTTGTGAATTTAACAATGTATTGCAAAATGATCCTTATAGCAAAGAGGAAATCACATAGGAAATTAGGAAATATTTTCAAGGAAATAATAGTGGAAAACTAAATCCCCAGGTGCTGGGGATTAAGGAGTGCACCTGTCAGTGATGAGCACAGGGTGATGTATGGGAGTGTTGAATTACTATCCTGTATACCTGTAACTAATATCACACTGTATGTTAAGTATACTGGAATTAAAACAAAATAAAAACTTTGAAAATGCAAAACAAAAACCCTAATATATCAAAATTTGTGGGATGCCACTGAAAAACTGCTTGGAGGAAATATAAAATTTTTATTATTCATTTTAGAAAAGAAGATATGTATCAAATTCATTTCCCATTTCCATATTCCAAAGATAATGCTAGGACAAGAAATTATGCCTTAAATATGTAGAAAACAGGAAAAAAACCCATAAAAGCTGAAACTGGTGAAATGAAAAATAAATAATAGAAAAAACAAAAATGCACGTTTGTTAAAAGATGAATGAAAGTGGTAAACTTCTTGCAAGACTAATCAAGACAAAAAAGCTAAGAACACAAGTTACCAACATCAATAATGAAAATGTCTATCATTAAAAAATGTAACTAATAGGGCAGGATGGCAGAGGAGTAGCAGACTGAAATGACAATAGAGCCCAAGAATTCAGCTAGATAGGTATCAAACCATTCCAAACACCTACAAACTCAACAGGAGATAAAAGAGAAGAGCAGCAATTCTAGAACAGAAAATTGACCACTTTCTGAAAGGTAGGACATGTAGAGAAGTGAAACCGAAGCAACAGGAAGATAGACTGCAGGGGGAGGGACCAGCTTCCAGCAAGCAGCAGAGTAGTGGAGCACAAAATCAGAACTTTTAGAAGTCTGCTCCACTGAGGGACATCACTCCAGAGGCTAAGCAGGGGTGGACCCCTTGCGGGGACAGTGTAGTCTCAGGTCCCACAGGGTCACAGAAAGATCAAGGGTGTCTGGGTGTGGCAGACCTGGTATTGGAGTGGGGAAGCTGACTATAGAGATAGAGCCGAAGAGTGAGCTATCAGCTTGTGGTTGCCTTAAACCATGATCCAAGGCACAGTTGGACCACTGCTCTTCAAGTAGGGACCCCACAAGTGGCATCTGGGGAGACTCACCTTCCTCCTCCAGGAGGAGCAGTGTGGCAGGAATCTGCTGGGTTTGGAGACTCCAAATGGTGCCATGCACCAGAGATAGAAATGGCTGGGTCATAGACTGGGTGAGCTTAGAGTGTGGCAGGAGACCAGGGAGACAGGAGTGATTGACTACTTATTTCTGAGGGCCCACTGAGGAGTGGGGCCCTGAGCTCTTGGCTCCTCTGGCAGGAGATTGAGAGGCCACCATTTTCATTCCCATCCTCCAAAGCTGTATGGAAAGCATTCAGGGAGCAAAAGCTCTGAGAGCTAACCCGAACAGATTACTTAGCCTGGTCCCTGGCATGGGTGGCACAGTTCTGCCTTGGGCAAAGACATTTGAGAATCATTGCAACATGTCCCACCCACAGAAGATCAGCAAGAACCTCCAGCCAAGACCAAGCTTACTAATAAGGAGAAGAGCAGAACTCTAGAGCTAGGGGAAAGCAATGCATAGAATTCATAGCTTTTCCCCTATGATCCTTTAGTCTTGCAAAGTTAAATTTTTTTAGCTTTTTTCTTATACTATTTTTTTTAATTTTTCCTCTTTCCTCTTTTAACATTTTTTAACTAGTTTATCTTAACAATCCTTTCTAAAAACTTCATTGTTATAGTCATATTTTATCCCTTCATTGTATTTAACCTTATTTTTTGTATACACATAGGATTTCTTTCCTCTAAAAAATTTGGGATACAGTTTCTTCTAAGAGATCAAAATATACAATTTCTTCTAAGAGATCAAAATATAATAAAAACCTTTTCTCTGAAAAATTTGGGATACAATTTCTTCTAAGAGATCACAATATGCTAAGAAATCTAGCACATGGCTTTGTTCTAGTCTCCAGCCTGAGCACATTCCCTCATCTTTTTTTTCTTTTTCCAACCAACTTATCTTGTCAATTCCTTTCTTAGAGTTTTTTTTTTTAATTTTCAACTTTACAGTCATATTCCATCACTTCATCATGTTTACCCTTAATTTGTATATGTATAAGTTTTTCTTTCTTTACAATTTTGGAAGGTAGTTTATTCAAAGAGACAAAATATACCCCAAATCAAGTGGTTGGCTCTGTTCTATTCACCAGTCTAATATATACATATATGTGTATATATATGTATATATATTTTTAATTATTTTTATTTTTATTTCTTTTTTCCTCCTTTTTTCTTCCCCTAGTTTTGGATCTCTTCTGATTTGGTTAGTGCACATTTTTCTGGGTTCTTTGCACCCTTTTAGTATTTTATTCTCTTGTTCATATATTCTTATCTGGATAAAATGACAAGGTGGAAAAACTCACCACAAAAAAAAAAGAAAAAGAATAAGTGGCAGTATCAATGGCTAGGGACCTAATCAATAGGGACATTGGTAATATGTCTGAACTAAAGTCCAGAACGATGATCCTCAAGGTGCTAGCTGAGCTCAAAAAAGGCATGGAAGATATTAGAGAAACCCCTTCTGGAGAAATAAAATCCTTTTATGGAGAAATAAAAGAACTAAAATTGAAGCAAGTTGAAATAAAAAATAAAGCTATTAATGAGGTGCAATAAAAAATGGAGGCTCTTACTTCTAGGATAAATGAGGCAGAAGAAAGAATTCTTATAGAAGACCAAATGACAGAGAATAAAGAAGCTGAGCAAAAGAGAGAAACAACTACTGGACCATGAGGGAAAATTTTGAGAGATAAGGGAGACCATAATACAAAATAATATTAGAGTAATTGGGATTCCAGAAGAAGAAGAAAGAGAGGGGAGCAAAAGGGATATTGGAGCGAATTATAGTAAAGAATTTCCCTAATATAGCAAAAGAAACAAGCATCAACATTTAGGAGACACAGAGAACCGCCCTTATCAATAAAAATAGGTACACACCCCATCATCTAGTAGTAAAACTTACAAGTCGTAGTGACAAAGAGAAAATCCTGAAAGCAGCTCAGGACAAGAAGTCTGTAATGTACAAGGGTAGAAATATTAGACTGGCAACAGACATCTCCACAGAAACCTGGCAGGCCAGAAAGGACTGGCATGATATATTCAGAGCACTAAGTGAGAAAAATATGCAGCCAAGAATACTATATCCAGCTAGGCTTTCATTGAAAACAGAAAGAGAGATAAAAAGCTTCCAGGAAAAACAAAAACTGAAAGAGTCTGCAAACACCAAACCAGCTTTACAGGAAATATTGAAAGGGGTCCTCTAAGCAAAGAGAAACACTAAAAGTAGTAGATCAGAAAGGAACAGAGACAATATACAGTAACAATCACCTTACAGGCAATACCGTGGCACTAAATTCATATCTCTCAATAGTTAACCTGAATATAAATGGACTAAATGCCCCAATCAAAAGACACAGGGCTTCAGAATGGATAAAAAAAAAAAAAACCATCAAAATGCTGCCTACAAGAAACTCATTTTAGACTCAAAGACACCTCCATATTTAAAGTGAGGTGGTGGAAAACAATTTACCATGCTAAGAAAATCAGAAGAAAGCTGGGGTGGCAATCCTTATATCAGATAAATTAGATTTTAAGCCAAAGACTATAATAAGAGATGAGGAAGGACACTGTATCATACTCAAAGAGTCTTTCCAACAAGAAGATCTAACAATTGTAAATATCTATGCCCCTAACGGGGGAGCAGCCAACTATATAAACCAATTAATAACAAAATCAAAGAAACACATCGACAATAATACAATAATAGTAGGGGACTTTAACACTCCCCTCACTGAAATGGACAGATCATCCAAGCAAAAGATCAGCAAGGAAATAAAGGCCTTAAATGATGCACTGGAGCAGATGGACATCACAGATATATTCATAACATTCCATCCCAGAGCAACAGAATACACATTCTTCTCTAGTGCACATGGAACATTCTCCAGAATAGATCACATCCTGGGTCATAAATCAGGTCTCAACTGGTATCAAAAGATTAGGATCATTCCCTGCATATTTTCAGACCACAATGCTCTGAAGCTAGAACTTAATCACAAGAGCAAAGTTGGAAAGAACTCAAATACATGGAGACTCAACAGCATCCTTCTAAAGAATGAATGGGTCAACCAGGAAATTAAAGAAGAATTGAAAAAATTCATGGAAACAAATGAAAATGAAAACACAACTGTTCAAAATCTTTGGGACACAACAAATGCAGTCCTGAGAGGAAAATATATAGCGATACAAGCCTTTCTCAAGAAACAAGAAAGGTCTCAAATACACAACCTAACCCTACACCTAAAGGAGCTGGAGAAAGAACAACAAAGAAAGCCTAAACCCAGCAGGAGAAGGGAAATCATAAAGATCAGAGCAGAAATCAATGAAATAGAAACCAATAAAACAATAGAACAAATCAATGAAACTAAGAGATGGTTCTTTGAAAGAATTAATACGATTGATAACCCCCTGGCCAGACTTATCAAAAAGAAAAGAGAAAGGACCCAAATAAATAAAATCATGAATGAAAGAGGAGACATCAAAACCAACACAAAATACAAACAATTATAAGAACAAACTATGAGCAACTCTATGCCAACAAATTTGACAATCTGGAAGAAATGGATACATTCCTAGATATGCATAAACTACATAAACTGAACCAGGAAGAAAGAGAAAACCTGAACAGACTCATAAGCAGTAAGGATATTGAAGCAGTCATCAAAAATCTCCCAAAAAAACAGGAGCCCAGGGCCGGATGGCTTCCCAGGGGAATATTACCAAACATTTAAAGAAGAATTAATTCCTATTCTCCTGATACTTTTCCAAAAAATAGAAATGGAAGGAAACTTCCAAACTCATTTTATGAGGCCAGCATTACCTTGATCCCAAAACCAGACAAGGACCCCACCAAAATGGAAAATTACAGATCAATAACCTTGATGAAGACAGATGCAAAAATTCTCACCACAATACTAGCCAATAGGACCCAGCAGTACATTAAAAGGATTATTCACCACGATCAAGTGGGATTTGTTCCTGGGCTGCAAGGTTGGTTCAACATCTGCAAATCTATCAATGTGATACAATACATTAATAAAAGAAAGAACAAGAACCATATGATATTCTCGATCGATGCTGAAAAAGCATTTGACAAAGTACAGTATCCTTTCTTGATCAAAACACTTCAAAGTATAGGGACAGAAGGTACATATCTCAGTATCATCAAAGCCATTTATGAAAAACCTACAGCAAATATCATTATCAAAGAGGAAAAATGGAGAGCTTTTCCCCTAAGGTCTGGAACATGGCAGGGATGTCCACTATCACCACTGCTATTCAATATAGTACTAAAAGTCTTAGCCTCAGCAACCAGACACCAAAAAGAAATGAAAGGCATCTGAATCAGAGAAGAAGACATCAAACTCTTACTCTTTGCAGATGATATGATACTATATGTGGAAAACCCAAAAGACTCCACCCCAAAACTGCTAGAATTCATACAGGAATTCAGTAAAGTGTCAGGATATAAAATTAATGCACAGAAATCAGTGGCATTTCTATATACCAACAGCAAGACAGAAGAAATAGAAATTAAAGAGTCAATCCCATTTACCATTGCACCCCAACCATAAGATACCAGGGAATAAACCTAACCAAAGAGGCCAAGAATATGTTCTCAGAAAACTATAAAGTACTCATGAAAGAAACTGAGGAAGACACAAAGAAATGGAAAGATGTTCCATGCTCATGGATTGGAAGAACAAACACTGTGAAAATGTCTCTGCCAACTAGAGCAATCTACACATTTAACACAATCCCTATAAAAATACCATCAACTTTTTTCAAAGAAATGTAACAAATAATGCTAAAATTTATATGGAACCAGAAAAGACCTCGAATAGCCAAAGGAATATTGAAAAAGAAAACCAAAGTTGGTGGCATCACAATTCCATACTTCAAGCTCTATTACAAAACTGTCATCATCAAGACAGTATGGTACTGGCACAAAAACAGACACATAGATCAATGGAACAGAATAGAGAGCCCAGAAATAGACCCTCAACTCTATGGTCAACTAATCTTCAACAAAGCAGGAAAGAATGTCCATTGGAAAAAAGGCTGTCTCTTCAACAAATGGTCTTGGGAAAATTGGACCGCCACATTCAGGAGAATCAAACTGGACCATTTCCTTATACCACACACAAACACAGACTCAAAATGAATGAACAGCCTCAATGTGAGACAGGAATCCATCAAAATCCTAGAGGAGAACACAGGCAACAAACTCTTTGACCTCAGCCCCAGCAACTTCTTCCTAGGAACATCGCCAAAGGCAATGGAAGCAAGGGGAAAAATGAACTATTGGGACTTCATCAAGATCAAAAGCATTTGAACAGCAAATGAAACAGTAAATAAAACCAAAAGACAACTGACAGGATGGGAAACGATATTCACAAACAAGATATCAGATAAAGGGCTAGCATCCAAACTCTATCCAGAACTTATCAAACTCAACCCCCAAAGAACAAATAATCCAATCAAGAAATGGACAGAGGACATGAACATACATTTCTGCAAAGAAGACATCCAGATGGCCAACAGACACATGAAATAGTGCTCCACATCACTCGGCATCAGGGAAATGCAAATCAAAACCACAATGAGATACCACAACATACCAGTCAGAACGGCTAAAATTAACAAGTCAGGAAATGACAGATGTTGGAGAGGATGCAGAGAAAGGGGAACCCTCCTACACTGTTGGTTGGAAGGCAAGCTAGTGCCGCCACTCAGGAAAACAACATGGAGGTTCCTCAAAAATTTGAAAATAGAGCTACCCTACAACTCAGCATTTGCTCTACTGGGTATTTACCCTAAAGATACAAATGTAGTGTTTCGAAGGGGCACATGCACCCTAATATTTATAGCAACAATGTCCAAAATAACCAAACTCTGGAATGAACCTAGATGTCCATCAACAGATGAGTGGATAAAGAAGATGTGTATATATACAACAGAATTCTATGTAGCCATCAAAACAAATGATATCTTGCCATTTGTAGGGACATGGATGGAACTAGAGGGTATTATGCTGAGTGATATAAGTCAGTCAGAGAAAGACAATTATAGGATCTCCCTAATATGAGGAATTTGAGAGGCAGACATGGTGGGTTTGGGGGGTAGATATAGAAAAAATGAGACAATATGGGATCAGGAGGGAGACAAACCATAAGAGACTCTTAATCTTCCAAAACAAACTAAGGGTTGCTGGGGGTGGGGAGGAGGAATAGGTGGTTGGATTATGGATATTGGGGAGGGTTTGTGATATGGTGAGTCCTATGAAGTGCATAAGCCTGATGATTTATAAACCTGTACCCCTGGGGCAAATAACAAATTATATGTTAATAAAAATAATTAATAAAAATGTAATTAATAACTTTATGGTGATAACTTAATTGACAAAATGGATACATTTCTTGGAAAACATAACTTGCCCAAAGACTTCTGAAGAAATAGAAAATATAAATAGCTCAAACTTATGGAAGAATTTAAATTTGTAATGAAACCCTATCCACAAAGAGAATTCAGCCTTAGGTAGATTCACTGGTGTTTTCTATCAAGAAAGAATGAACTTTGCACATTTAAACTTCAGACTCTTAAAAGTTAATTGGGAATAAGCTCTTAAATGTTGCAATCAGAGAGTTTAGAACTGAAGTGGACTTTGAGGAATAAATTGAAAAATTTAAAAAAGGAGAAATAACTAAAATCCTATACACACTCTTTCATAAAATAAAAGAGAAGGAAAAAACCTCCTAATTTGTTTTATGAGGCATGCCTTGGATATGCCTACCTGACAAATGCTCAGTGAAAATTTACAAAACTATTTCCTTCATGAATGTAGATATATTAGTGAATCAAATCCAGCAATACACAGAAAAGAATATATTATGACAAGTGGGATTTATTCAGGAAGGTAAGATTGATTTAACACAGTAAGTGTAATTCGCTACTTACTACCCATATGGGTATTTCAACAGAGTCAGAAAAAGTAGCTAAAAAAATTTAACATCTCTTCAGGAGAAAAACTCTCAGTGAACCGGAATTGGAAAGGAACATCTTCAATCTTATAGGAGGCTGCTGTGAAAATCTCACACCTACCTTCCTAATTAATAATGAAGCATTAAATTATTTCTCCCTGAGATTGAATCACAGCAAGGATGTCCGCTCCTGTTTTTATTCAAGGAAACAAGGAACAGAAATGTCACAAAACTCTGAAAATGGCAACATGATTTTATATGTAGAAAACACTATAAAATGAATTTAGAACCTTCACAGAGTAAAAGGTCACAAAGATAAAAACAGTTGCATTTTATAGACTAGCAATGAATTTTTATAGATTAGTATTTTGAACTTAACATTCAGTTTACAAAAGAATAAAAAAATCAAATATTAGGACTATATCTAACTAAAGAAGTGTGAGACCTTTATTCTTAAAATTGTAAAACATTGCCAAAAGAAAGTAAAAGTTGAAACTAATAAAAAAGTATATAGCTGTATTTATGATTGGAAGGTTCAATATTATTAATATGTCCATGCTTCCCAATTGACTTATAGGTTCAAACCAACCCCAACAAAATCATAAAAGCAGGCATTTATGAGGAAATTTGCAAGCTCATGCTTGCATTTTTTTATGTAAATGCAAAAGCAGCCGAAATAGTTCCAAAAAAGAAAAATTTGAAGGACATTTACTGCATGATTTCAAAATTTACTTTGAAGCTATACTAGTCAGGAGTGTGTAGTATTGGCATAGGAAAACACATACAGTTCAACAGAACATAGTAGAAAGCTTACCAGCAGACCCAATATATAGTCCTTGATTTTCAGTCAATCTATTTGAATCCAATTCCAATAATGCTGGAAACACTGGATATTCTTATAGAAAAAAAATATGAACCTTGTTCTCTATCGATATGGAAATATTAATTTGAGATGTATCATAGGCCCAAATACAGAATCCAAACAAATCTAAAACCTGGATATGTTGCTGGAGTACAACATAAAGGGTGTTCTTAGGCAGGTTGATTTCTCAATCAAGACACCTAAAACGCTAACCATAAGTGAAACTGACAGACTGGGTCAACAAAAATCTTTTTCTAAGAAAAATACACTATTAAGAAAATAAATATGTAATTTTCAAAAGATATATCTGAGAAGAAACTCACATTCAGTATATATAAAGATTTCTACACTCTAAAAGAAAAAAGAAGATGAAAAACTCAATTTTTAAAAGTAGGCAAAAGATTGGAAGAGATACTTTTCAAAAGAAAATAAATGAATGTCCTACAAGGGCATGGAAAAGTGCCCAACATAATTAGTTATCAGAGAATTGTAAATTAAAACCACAATGAGATACAATTCCATACCAACTAAATCGGCTGATTTCTAAAAGACCGATGCCACCCAGTTGTTGACCCAGGGGAGTAGTGGGTATTCTCAGACACTGCTGATGGAATATAAAAAGGCTCAAACACTTTAGGGAGTGGTTTGTAACATTTTTGTATGAAATTAATCATAATCTATGGTATGACCCAGCAATTTTACTAATAATTATTTGCTCAAGAGCCATATACATTCATGTGCACAACATACTTGTTGAGGTAATGCTCACAACAGCCTTTTTTTAATAGAATTCTCAAAATGGAAACAAACCAAATATCTATTAATAGAATAATAGATAGACAAATTGAGGTATAGTTATATAATGGAACAGTGCTCAGCAATAAAGCCTGAGAGGTACTGACACAGGCACAAAATTTGGCAAGATAATATACCAATAAGACATCAATATATGTTATATATCAATAATATAATACTTATTGATGGCAGGATATGAGGAGAAAGGTTCCCACTTATTATTCTTAGGCATAGTTGAATCATTATAATATTTATTTTTATTTTATTATTTTTTAAAAAAATTATTCAAATTCCAGTTAGTTAACATACAGTGTTGTATCAGTTTCAAGTGTACAGTATAGTGATTCAGCACTTTATACATCACCCAGTGCTCATCACAAGTGCATTCTTTAATTCCCATCACCTATTTCACCCATCTTCCCACCCACTCACCTCTGGAGACCATCAGCTCATTCTCCATAGTTAAGAGTCTGTTTCTTGGTTTATCTGCATCTCCTTTTCCCCCCTTTGCTTGTTTTATTTCTTAAATGCTGCAAAAGAGTGAAATCATACAGTATTTTTCTTTCTTTGACTGGCTTATTTTGCTTAACTTTACACTCTCTAGCCTCATCCATTTCAATGTAAATGGCAAGATTTCATTCTTTTATACAGCTGAATAATATTCCATTGTATATGTACACCACAACTTTATCCATTCTTCGGTTGATGGATACTTAGGCTGTCTTCATAATTTGTCTATTGTAAATAGTGCTGCTATAAAGGTATCAACATATATTAACCAACATACACATACCCCAGAAATTCATTTCTAATGAATATTTCCCATGAAAATAAAGACAGAAGTATATAAGAACACATAGTCAAAATATTTATTGAATTTTGTTTATAGTAGCAAAAGAATATAAAGAAACCATATCCATCAATAGGAGAAGAGTTTATGAAACAGAATCTCTTGTATTCACAGAATTTTATGTAGTCTTTGAAAATAATGATTTCAAACTCGGTAATCTGATTTAGATACATTGAAGACAGGATTGGTATGGCTAAATGGGAAATGCAATATGCAGAGAATAATGAATAATGAAATTTTATTTTTATGAAAAAGACAGAACACAACCTTTATGTGTCTGAATATATCTATATAAATAGAAAATTTGGAAGGATGCATTCTGCATTAATAATAGGAGCTTTACTGGGAATAGTGGTGGTGATGCAGTCAGTGGTGAAAAGGAAGAAGAGGGAGAAAAGAAAAGAATGATCTAACCAAACAAAATATAAGATCCCATGTATGCCTTCAGGTAAGTTCTTCCCCCACTCTCCTCACTTCATTCCAGCTGGGGAGCCTCTTTGCTGCTTTCCTGACGTACCAAATATGCCCCTGATTCCCGGTTCTTGCACTTGCCACTCATGCTGTCTGGAACCCACTCCCTTAAGGATTCTGTGCATGTCTTACCTTTGCTTCTCACCCCTCTCTGTTCAGTGCTACCTGACCTGGAGGCCTTCCTTGGCTACTCTCTATAAAGTAGCAACACAACTTTCTAAACTATTCTCCTTACCCTGCTTTGTCTTTCTCCACTGAACTTATTTCCATCTGACACGTTCTGTTCTTATGCATTTGTTTGTGTCCTCACTATCTGTATTCCAAGAATGGCAGCTTCGTGGAGCAGAAACCATTTTATCCTTTTATGTAACTCTGGAAACAAATATAGTGTCCAGTGAAGATCAGTCACTTACTACATACTTGCTGAATTAATGAATGAATATATCTGTGGGTGAACAACGTATACATATGTGGGAAAATTGAGCAGTTTGTCTACATATAAATGAGAATTCTCCTCTTAATGCTTAACTTGGAAAATAAGTTACTGATTCTCTCAAGGGAGAAAGCAATTTCCTCATGGGAATTAGAATGTATTTTTACAGCTGAATTTGATTTGATTTTTACATTTGACCAAGAAGGAGCATCAGAACAGTGAATTGAGATCCCTCTTCTGCTGGGACTCAACAGGTACTCCATTTTGGTTTTTATTTTATCTGTGGCCAATTTATGAACATTGTTGTAAAGTGTTGGCCAAAATCTGTTTGTGAAAGTACTTTGTGTTATCAAGGTGCATTTCCTCCAGATTTCAAATTTTTCAGGCTAATAAATGCTACTGTCTTTATTTTCTTGGTATTTGCCATGTACACTTCATTAGCCAAGCACTGAAAGCCAACTGTCATTTAGAAAATTAGCAGATACCTCTCTTTAACATCTGAGCCTGTTCTTATAAGATGTTTGGTGGAAAGTTTGTTCACACAGTTGGATGAAATGGGATTAGGTCATTGTCTTTCAGTTTTGGCTTTGAACCAACTTTGTAATGCTCTCCACATTGTTCTTTGCACATGTGGATGCTTTGCAAAGTGCTTTGAGGTGCTTTTGACCTAGATTTGTTGGTTTCTGTTTTGTGTATAATAGCTTGAAAATGAACAGGCATAATGTGGTCTGTGGCCTTTTAAAACCTAGACATTTTGGACTCTGCTGCTGAACAGGAAGTGAAAACCTATAGTCAATCATCTCATTACTTAATCAGATTAAAATATATATTTAAAACTTGCTGTGAAGGCTAGAGCTGTTCATATATATATATATCAGATTTTTATTATAGATATATCACATAATACATATAATCACATTTTTTATTCATTCATTCGTTGCTGGACACTTAGGTTATCTCTACGTCTTTGCTATTATAAATAATACTGCAATAAACATGGAGATGAAATCTTATCACGATAGTTATTTCATTTCCTTCAGATAAATATACCAAAGTGGAGTGACTGGATCATATAATAGCTCTATTTTTAATTTTATAAGGGGCTTCCATAGTGTTTTCCATAGTGGCTGTACCAATTTACATTCCCACCACAGTGTATGAGGGCTCCATTTTCTCCATATCTTTGCCAACATTTATTTTTGGTGTTTTTGATACAAGCCATACTAACAGGTATGAGGTGATATCCCACTGTTAATGTATCTTTAGAACATAAGACACAGCCTTTGTGATGGAGTTTATGGTTAAGGGGAAAAGGTGTCTGGGTCTTACTGGGCAACTTCTTCCCCCTTAGAGTAAGGAGAGTCACTAAGAAGCAGTTTTATAAATAAAGGACCACATTTGCTCATTTGTCAAAGACTTGAGCCTCAAAAACCTTAAATTGCAGTTTTAAAAGTGTAAACTTCCATTTCAGTGTATCTCATATGTATTCTATTGTTAAAGCTTCTTACTGATGTCTCACTTCAAAGAATGGCTGTGGTCTGTACATACACATGGATGACCATTCAATTTCAAAATCTTTTTCACATCAATAACATAGTCCTGTGAGAGCAAATAGGATGCTTGATTAGTTTTAGGAAGGAAAGGGAGTGGTGGGCAGGTCAACAACACTGATTACTACTTTACGTATTCCTGCCAACAGCATGTATTTCTAGTAAGTCCATACACAAATTGATGCATATGTCAGGCAGAGATATAATCATTATTTAAAATATACTAACCTGCAAGATCCAGTTCCAAAATTTCCTGGAAACTCTAAAGGACGTCTCAAATGCCTTTTTTCAGACAGTAAAATGATGGGTCATCTGTGGCTAAACTGCTGTCTCCATGTACCATTATATCTTTTGCCATTATTTTCAAGTGTAAAATTGCATCTTGTGTTGACTGTGAAATTGGAATGCCCTCCTTTTGAAGGCCAAACCTGATAATTGAAAGGAATGATTGAGGAAGTTAACAGGGCCTTTTCTAAAGGAACGGTGATTACACTTTTAAAAACGTTTGTCACTGAATTAAATGGAAGATAAGAAGTAAAATAGACCAAGGTTGCATAGACTGGTCCATTACTGCCTGGCTGAATAGCACTGCTCTTGGAGATTTGGTATTCTTAGCTGAAGTCAAGGACTTTGATCCTAGGGCCAGTTAGTTTTCAGTTTTTCAGTGGTGACAAGTTACAACCTGACCCACGTCAGCTGTCTGGAAAATTCATGTCCCTTAATTATAAAAGGACTTAGTATAGTGAATATATTAGCACAAATTCTTCTTTGTCCCTGGAAGTACAACTCAGAACACTAGCAGCCTGGTGGTAATAGTGCTGTGTGTGCACAAGAGGCCTGTGTTCAGACACCCCCCCACACACACATTAATGCCCACATCAAAGAACAATTAATAGACCATTAAAGGGCCTATTTACTCTCTCATTGCTAATAATATTCATATTTGATAAATGTGAGGAATACACATCACTATACAAAACTATGGGCTGACATAGCATGTCTGATATAAAATACCCTGAATATTGAAGCGTAATGGTGGACATTCAAGCTCATTCTTACTTACATACCATCACTAGTAACAGTAGACAAGCAAGTTTCTCTGTAATACCTGTTTTATTTGTTTATCTTTAATTTTTTATTGGAGTATAGTTGACACACAATGCTACCTGAGTTTTAGGTGTATAACAGAGTGATTCAACAACTCTGTACATACTGTGCTCACCGTAAGTGTAGCTACCACGTCACCATACAACACTATCACCATACCATTGACTATATTCCCTGCGCTGTGCCTATTATTCCCAAGACTTATTCATTCCATAAGTGGAAGTCTGTATCTCCCACTCCTCTTCATTTGTATTGCCCGTTCTCCCATTCTCTTCCTCCTGGAACCAACAGTTTGTTCTCTGCACTTATAGGTCTGATTCTGGTTGTAAAAAAATTTTAAATGGGAGGTTTCAGCCACAGTTAATTCTTATTTTTCCCTATGCTGTGAGTATGAACTCACTCTGATTATTAAGGAGTTATGAGGGGGCATCAACCACTTCCATATATAGAAAATAACAAGATTAGGCTATCTCTATGCCCATGAAAATGTGTCCTACAGGATGTCCTTTCTGTCCATCTAGTTCACTGTGGGTATGTCTTTGATTTGTCTGAAGCACAGCTGTGCAAGCAATGCTGTGGTCTATGTTGATGGCAAAGATGATCTCAGGTAAAATCCAACCTTCGACAAATTATTCATTAGTTGCAATAGGTACACTTCAGAGATATAAGGGTGTAAAAATCTCATGATTTTTCCACCAAAGAATATACTCTGTGTACAGACAGCAATTGTTTTAATGCATAAGATGAAAAATTATAAGCATCCTGAGAGAGGTGAAGACAGTGCTATGGGCATTCAGAAAAGGGTATGGTTATTAACGACACTTGTAAGTGGTGCTATGCTATTAATACACAAGACTTGATCCAATACTTTATACTTGTCAAAGTGTGTTCAAATACATTATCAAGTGTTTTCCTGAACCAACATGTTGACAGGTTAAGGTAACCACAGAATCATCATGTAATCAGTGAGAAAGATGAGTACGGGACTAACATTTGAGTGACGGAGCTATCTTCCACAGCTATTTCGAGACAGAGCTAAAACGAGTAGCAAGAAGACAGTCCTATTCTAACCCACTGAGGTTTCTAACATACCAGAGTCAGGAGTGAAAAGGACAGGAAGCTTTTCATTCTCCTTTTACTAACTGAGTGTTTGAAACAACTTAGCTCCAGATAATGCATTTAGAAAACAGAGCATGGTGTCTGGAAAAGAATCCTGGCTTGAGTGCCAGAATATCTGAGATTTGCCACATTGATTCATATTATGACACAAGGTCAGGCATTTAATTATTTTTGTGCCTCATTTTTTAACCCAGAAAATGAGCATAATTGTGTTTTCTTCCTTTCAATGACAGAGATAACATGAGGCTGAATGAATAACACTATTATCTCTTTATACCATTGATATAGAAGAGGAAGAACAAAATATGCATGTGGTCTAGGAGCTGATTAAGCGGCATCTTATCTTTACCATTTGCAGTTAATAGAGGAGACACTTGATTTGATCTGTGCTATATTAGAATCTTATCCTTTTGAGATGCTTCAGAAGAAAGGGTTTCAGCCCTGTGTTATAAATGTGCCTCTTATTTGGGTGGGGGAAGAACAAGAGTAAGGGAAGATTATGTCATGGCGATACTCTAAATTTAAGCCAGCTTTATTTCCTGTCATATATTTGGACAATCTTACAACATATAAAATGCTTCTTTGAATTTTCTCGTGTAAAACTAAGAGGGATAAAATATAATGACCTGGTAATAAACTGGGCCTTTCACTTTTTATTGAAGCCCAATTGCATTTTAGAAAACAGTGCTATCAGCTCTTTTTGGGGGGTTTCCTACACTGAGTACACTTAGGTCCTTTTTTTATTTCAGATAGAGGTTCATTCACTAAGTCATGTGACCTGGTCCAATAGAATGTAAAAAAGGTATGTGTAGTTTTATCTGTTCTGTGGATTGTTTCTGCAAATACCAATCAATTAGGCAACTTTAATCTGCCTCATTTAGCAACATTGCCATTGAATGGAAAATTAAAACAGGAGCTTTCAGCAATTGATCAATTTATCAATATCCTGTGAATAACACATAGAGTATTATCCATTTGACACATACTTGCTTATTGTGACAAAATCCACAACTGGATGTTGGCAGGATTGGCTTACTTAATCCCTTGAACCCAAAGATAGAAATTTTGGTCCAAGATTCTTTCCTGTTTCACCAAGTAATTCTGATGAAGAGAAATGTATAATTTTTTCCTCTGGGCACAAAACCGTATAAAAACCATAGAATCAGATAAAAACATAAAAACCAAATAATCATGCATATAAAATATTTATTCTTACTACTACTCAAACATGTCTTGTAATTGTTTTCCTTTTGTAACCTTTCTATCTAGTCATAGTGTCATACTTTTATTGTATGATTACACTGCAACTTGATGTGTCTTCTGTGGACATTTAATGCTTTCCAGATTTAAAATATTTCATAACTCCTCTTGACAGGACTTTAAGCATGATTATCATTATCTTTATTTCTGTAATGCTACCTCACATCCCGAAATACCATCCTAGTTGCATCATGATTCTTTCTACTATCAATGAGTCCTTTCAGATTTGAGTCTCACTTCCCAAACACCTGCAGTGAGTGGTTTGGTCACTGTGATAAATGATTCAAACTCTGTGATGTTGGCAATATTATATCAATCTGATATAATATTGCCAACAGGCAATGAAGAGGGTATGAAGAATTTATGTCATTCTCCCATAATCATATGTATAATAAGTAGCAAGGTTTAGACAAATAAAATAGATTGAAAGTACAATTTTTTAAAAAAGTTCAATGGACAAATGGATAAAGAAGATGTGGCCCTTATATACTATGGAGTATTATGCTTCCCTCAGAAAGGATGAACACTCAACTTTTGTATCAACATGGATGGGACTGGAAGAGATTATGCTGAGTGAAATAAGTCAAGCAGAGAGAGTCAATTATCATATGGTTTTGCTTATTTGTGGAGCATAAGGAATACCACAGAGGACATGGGGAGATGGAGAGGAGAAGGGAGGTGGGGAAAATTGGTGGGGGAGACCAACCATGAGAGACTGTGGACTCTGAGGAACTAAGTGAGTGTTTTGGAGGGGAGAGGGATGGGAGGTTGGGTGACCCTGGTGGTGGGTATTGCGGAGGGCATGTATTGCATGGAACACTGGGTGTGCTCCATGAATTCATAAACAATGAATTCTGGAACACTGAAAAGAAATTTAAAAAAATAAAAATTTTTTAAAAAAGTTTAATGAAACAACAAAAAGTCTAACAATCCAATTAAGAGAGGAGAAAAATTTAAATAGATGTTTCCACGCTGACATCAAAAGCAGTTATACAAATGGCCAATAAGCACATGAAAAGATGCTCAGCATCATTAATTGTTAGGGAGATACAGATAGAAATCATGAAATACCACCCTCTACCCAGTAGAATGGCTGGAAGCAAACAGCCACTTACAAGTCTATAATCAACAAGTGTTGGTGAGGATGAAGAGAAATAGGAACACTTATATATTGCTGGTGGAATGTAAAGTGGTACAGCCCCTGTGGAAATGAGTTTGATAATTCTCCAGAAGTTAAATATAAAATTACCATATGACCCAGTAATTCCACTCCTAGATACATACCCAAGAGAATCAAATGCTTATGTCCACAAAAGACTTATACACAAATGGCAGCATTGTTCGTAAAGACCAAAAAGGGGAAACAATCCAAAAGTTCATCAATTGATGAGTGGATAAGTAAAATGTGCATATCCAAGCAATGGAATGTTGCTGTTATTAAAATATTGCCTATTATTATTCATTAATAAAAAGAAATGAAATACTAATACATACTACAACATGGGTGGACCTTGAAACCATTATGCCAAGTGGAAAAAGCCACAAGGGACCACATATTGTATGATTACATTTTTAAAAAAATATCTTATTTTTTATTTATTTGACAGGTAGAGATCACAAGTAGGCAGAGAGACAGGCAGAGAAAGAGAGAGAAGCAGGCTCCCCACTGAGCAGAGAGCCAGACGTGGGGCTTGATCCCAGGACCCTGAGATCATGACCTGAGCCGAAGGCAGAGGCTTAACCCACTGAGCCACCCAGGCGCCCCTGTATGATTACATTTTTAAAATGTTCAGAATGGGGAAATCATTCACAGAAATAGTAGATTAGCGATTGCAGGAGATGCAGATTAGGAAACAGGGCATGAATTTTGGGGGGTGCTTAAATGTTTTAAAATTGATTGTGGTGATGGTTGCATGATTCTGTGAATACACAAAGCCATTGATTTGTAAACTTTAAAGGGATGAGTTTGATGGTATGTGACTCATATCTTAATAAAAACATTTTAAAAATGAATAGGAGGGGGTGCCTGGGTGGCTCAGTGGGTTAAGGCCGCTGCCTTCGGCTCGGGTCATGATCCCAGGGTGGTGGGATCGAGCCCCATATCAGGCTCTCTGCTCTGCGGACAGCCTGCTTCCGCCTCTCTCTCTCTGCCTCTCTGCCTACTTGTGATCTCTGTCTGTCAAATAAATAAATAAAATCTTTAAAAAAAAAATGAATAGGAGACCCTCAAACATATCCTATGAGCAAAACCTGAAGTGTTTGGAGTGCCTTTACCCTGGGATAGTGAAGATTAAATATCCTCCATTATTAGAAGTTGATTTTTGGCTTAGTGTCACTGTGAATTTAGCAGTATTGCAGCTGCTCCTTTTGTAGTAGTAGGGTGACCATAAACTAGCTGTTCCAGAGAACTCTAGTTCCAAGTGGGAAGAGTTAGGGTTCTTAGGTACTTTGGAGTACCAGGCAATCCTGGGATACAGGATTTTGGGTCAGCTGTTGTACCCTTGCCTGGAATTACTCAGGTATGGTCCTTGACCAGCATTCTAGAACAGAATGAGGGGAGATCTGGAGTCTCCAATGAAGTGGGTTTAAATCCAGGATCCACCTCTGCAAGATCTATGATTTTAGGCAAGTTATGTGACTTCTTTGACCCATTATGTTTTTATTTATTAAAAAAAAGAGAGAATAATAATATCCATTTAGTTTTCGGGGATTTTTATGAGATAGTAGTTGCAAAAATGACTAATGCAGTATCTTATTATTTAATTATATACTTGTTATACATTTATTCCATAATTCAATTATATAATATTTGTTATATTATATAGTGCTATTATATGATTACACAGTAGCATTGTATAATTGTATAATCATATATAATCATAGATAAAAGATTATTTAATAATATGATATAGTATGTACATTTGATATTTATTAGATTTAATAGCTTCTTTCTTCCTCAATTTTGTCCCTTCTTTTTTTATTTAGCAGATTTTTTCCTTCCTCAACTTAATATTTTGAATAACTTTAAAAGTTAAACATTTAAAATATCAGCAATGAGCACCTGCATACCTTTAACTCAGAAATGCAAGTCGTTATAATTTACCATATTTATCTATTTAAGTATGTCTGTACATATATACTTTTATCTTCTGAGCTATTTGAAATAAACTACAGATATCATGGTGCTTCATCTCATGCTTTAGCAAAAACATTCTCATGACACCAATTTCACACTTAGGCAATTTATCACTGATTCTATAATATTATTTCTTATGTGAACCATACTAACATTGTCTAAATTTTTCCAAGATATTTCATGTTTTTTTTTTTTGTAGGTATTCTTATTTAATAATAGGATCCAAGTAAAGTAAATGCACTGTATTTTGGCACCATGTCTCTTTGTCTCCCCTCCTCTTCTTAATTAACAGTCTTCTGGAAAAAACCCTCTCCCTTTGTCATGATCATTTTGAACCTATGAATTCTCACCTTTCTATCTCAATTTTTATTTACTTTTTATTTTTTATTTATTTTATTTTTAAAAATTTTCTAATTTATTAAATTAATTTTTTAATTTTTTTAAATAAACATATAATGTATTTTTATCCCCAGGGGTACAGGTCTGTGAATCACCAGGTTTACACATTTCACAGCACTCATCATAGCATATACCCTCCCCAATGTTCATAACCCCACCACCCTCTCCTGATCCTCCCTCCCCCAGCAACCCTCAGCTTCTTTTGTGAGATTAAGAGTCTCTTATGGTTTGTCCCACTCCAGATCCCATCTTATTTCATTTATTTTTTTCCTACTCCCCAAACCCCACACATTGCATCTCCATTTCCTCATATCAGGGAGATGATTTGATAGTTGTTTTTCTCTGAATGACTTATTTTGCTAAGAATAACACCCTCTAGTTCCATCCACATTGTCGCAGATGGCAAGATTTCATTTCTTCTGATGGCTGCATAGTATTCCATTGTATATATATATGTATCACATCTTCTTTATCCATTCATCTGTTGATGGACATCTAGGTTCTTTCCATATTTTGGCTATTGTGGACATTGCTGCTATAAACACTTGAGTGCACGTGCTCCTTTGGATCACTATGTTTACATATTTAGGGTAAATACCCAGTAGTGCAATTGCTGGGTCATAAGGTAGCTCTATTTTCAACTTTTTGAGGAATCTCCATGCTGTTTTCAGATTGGTTGCAACAGCTTGCATTCCCACCACAGCTTGCATTCTCCACATCCTCGCCAGCATCTGTCATTTCCTGACTTGTTCATTTTAGCCATTCTGACTGGTGTGAGGTGGTATCTCATTGTGGTTTTGATTTGTATTTCCCTAATGCCCAGTGATGTGGAGCACTTTTTCATGTGTCTGTTGGCCATCTGGATGTCTTCTTTGCAGAAATGTCTGTTCATGTCCTCTGCCCATTTCTTGATTGGATTATTTGTTCTTTGGGTGTTGAGTTTGCTGAGTTCTTTATAGATTTTGGTTACTAGCCCTTTATCTGATATGTCATTTGCAAATATTTTTTCCCATTCTGTCAGTTGTCTTTTGGTTTTGTTAACTGTTTCCTTTGCTGTGCAAAAACTTTTCATCTTGATGAAATCCCAATAGTTCATTTTTGCTCTTGCTTCCCTTGCCTTTGGCATTGTTCCTAGGAAGAAGTTGCTGTGGCTGAGGTTGAAGAGGTCGCTGCCTGTGTTCTCCTCAAGGATTTTGATGGATTCCTTTCTCACATTGAGGTCCTTCATCCATTTTGAGTCTATGTTTGTGTGTGGTGTAAGGAAGTGGTCCAATTTCACTTTTCTGCATGTGGCTGTCCTATTTTCCCAACACCATTTGTAGAAGAGGCTGTCTTTTTTCCATTGGACTTTCCTTCCTACTTTGTCGAAGATTAGTTGACCACAGAGTTGAGGGTCTATTTCTGGGCTCTCCATTCTGTTCCATTGATCTATGTGTCTGTTTTTGTGCCTGTACCACAGAGTCTTGATGATGAATGACAGCTTTGTAGTTGAGCTTGAAGTCTGGAATTGTGATACCACCAACTTTGGCTTTCTTTTTCAATATTCCTTTGGCTACTCGAGGTCTTTTCTGGTTCCATAAAATTTTAGGACTATTTGTTCCATTTCTTTGAAAAAAATGGATGGCATTTTGATAGGGATTGCATTCAATGTGTAGATTGCTTTAGGTAGCATAGACATTTTCACAAGATTTGTTCTTCCAATCCATGAGCATGGAACATTTTTCCATTTCTTTGTGTCTTCCTCAGTTTCTTTCATGAGTACTTTATAGTTCTCTGAGTATAGATTCTTTGCCTCTTTGGTGAGGTTTATTCCTAGGTATCTTATGGTTTTGGGTGTAATTGTAAATGGGATTGACTCCTTAATTTCTCTTTCTTCTGTCTTGTTGTTGGTGTAAAGAAATGCAACTGATTTCTGTGCATTGATTTTATATCCTGACACTTTACTGAATTCCTGTACAAGATCTAGCAGTTTTGGAGTGGAGCCTTTTGGGTTTTCCACATATAGTATCATATCACCTGCAAAGAGCGATAGTTTGACTTCTTCTTTGCCGATTTGGATGCCTTTAATTTCTTTTTGTTGTCTGATTGCTGAGGCTAGGACTTCTAGTACTATGTTGAATAGCACTGGTGATAGCAGACATCCGTGCTGTGTTCCTGACCTTACCGGAAAAGTTCTCAGTTTTTCTCCATTGAGAATGATACTTGCCATGGGTTTTTCATAGATGGCTTTGATAATATTGAGGTATGTGCCTTCTATCCCTACACTTTGAAGAGTTTTGATTAGGAAGGGATGTTGCACTTTGCCAAGTGTTTTTTCAGCATCTATTGAGAGTATCATATGGTTCTTGTTCTTTCTTTTGTTAATGTATTGTATGTATCACATTGATTGATTTGCAGATGTTGAACCAAACTTGCTGCCCTGGAATAAATCCCACTTGGTCGTGGTGAATAATCCTTTTAATGTACTGTTGGATCCTATTGGCTAGTATTTTGGTGAGAATTTTTGCATCTGTGTTCATCAAGGATATTGGTCTGTAATTATCTTTTTTGATGGGATCCTTGTCTGATTTTGGGATCAAGGTGATGCTGTCCTCATAAAGTGAGTCTGGAAGTTTTCCTTGCATTTCTATTTTTTGGAGTAGTTTCAGGAGAATAAGAAATAATTCTTCTTTAAATGTTTAGTAGAATTCCACTGGGAAGCCGTCTGGCCCTGGGTTTTTGTTTGTTTGGAGATTTTTGATGACTGTTTCAATCTCCTTACTGGTTATGGATCTGTTCAGGTTTTTTATTTCTTCCTGGTTCAGTTGTGGTAGTTTATATATCTCTAGGAATGTATCCATTTCTTCCAGATTGTTGAATTTGTTGGCATAGAGTTGCTCACAGTATGTTCTAATAATTGTTTGTATTTCTTTGGTGTTGGTTGTGATCTCTCCTCTTTCATTCATGATTATATTTATTTGGGTCCTTTCTCTTTTATTTTTGATAAGCCTGGCCAGGGGTTTATCAATCTTATTAATTCTTTCAAAGAACCAGCTCCTAGTTTCTTTGATTTGTTCTATTGTTTTATTGGTTTCTATTTCATTGATTTCTGCTCTGATCCTTATGATTTCTCTTCTCCTGCTGGGTTTAGGCTTTCTTTGTTGTTCTTTCTCCAGCTCTTTTAGTGTAGGGTTAGGTTGTGTATTTGAGACCTTTCTTGTTTCTTGAGAAAGGCTTGTATCGCTATATATTTTCCACTTAGGACTGCCTTTGCTGTGTCCCACAGATTTTGAACCAATGTGCTTTCGTTATCATTTGTTTCCATGAATTTTTTCAATTCTTCTTTAATTTCCTGGTTGACCCATTCATTCCTTAGAAGGATGCTGTTTAGTCTCCATGTGTTTGGTTCTTTCCAAATTTCCTCTTGTGATTGAGTTCTAGCTTCAGAGCATTGTGGTCTGAAAATATGTAGGGAATGATCCTAATCTTATGATGCCAGTTGAGACCTGATTTATGGGCCAGGATGTGATCTACTCTGGAGAATGTTCCATGTGCACTTGAGAAGAATGTGTATTTTGTTGCTTTGGGATAGAATGTTCTGAATATATCTGTGATGTCCATCTGGTCCAGTGTGTCATTTGAGACCTTTATTTCCTTGTTTGTCTTTTGCTTGCTTGGATGATCTGTCCATTTCAGTGAGGGGAGTGTTAAAGTCCCGTACTATTATTGTATTATTGTCAATCTGATTCTTTGATTTTGTTATTAATTGGTTTATATAGTTGGCTGCTTCCCCATTAGGAGCATAGATATTTAAAATTGTTAGATCTTCTTGTTGGACAGACCCTTTGAGTATGATATAGTGTCTTTCCTCATCTCTTATTATAGTCTTTGGCTAAAATCTAATTTATCTGATATAAGGATTGCCACCCCAGCTTTCTTCTGATGTTCCTTAGCATGGTAAATTGTTTTCCACCACCTCACTTTAAATCTGGAGGTGTCTTTGGGTCTAAAATGAGTTTCTGTAGGTGACATATTGATGGGTTTTGTTTTTTTTATCCATTCTGAAACCCTGTGTCTTTTGATTGGGGCATTTAGTCCATTTACATTCAGGGTAACTATTAAGAGGTATGAATTTAGTGCCATTGTATTGTCTGTAAGGTAACTGTTACTGTATATTGTCTCTGTTCCTTTCAGATCTACTACTTTTAGGGTGTCTCTTTGCTTAGAGGACCCCTTTAATTATTTTCTGTAGAGCTGGTTTGGTGTTTGCAAATTATTTCAATTTTTGTTTGTCCTGGAAACTTTTTATTTCTCCTTCTATTTTCAATAATAGCCTTGCTGGATGTAGTATTCTTGGCTGCATGTTTTTCTTGTTTAGTGCTCTGAATATATCATGCCAGTTCTTTCTGGCCTGCCAGGTCTCTGTGGATAAGTCTGCTGCCAATCTGATATTTTTACCTTTGTATGTTACAGACTTCTTTTCCCGGGCTGCTTTTAGAATTTTCTCTTTGTCCTTAAGACTTGTATATTTTACTATCAGATGATGGGGTGTGGACATATTCTTATTGATTTTGAGGGGGATTCTCTGCATCTCCTGGATTTTGATGCTTGTTCCCTTTGCCATGTTAGGGAAATTCTCTACAATAATTCTCTCCAATATACCTTCTGCTCCCCTCTCTCTTTCTTCTTCTTCTGGAATCCCAATTATTCTAATGTTGTTTTGTCTTATGGTGTTACTTATCTCTCAAATTCTCCCTTCATGGTCCAGTATTTGGTTGTCTCTCTTTTGCTCAGCTTCTTTATTCTCTGTCATTTGGTCTTCTAGATCACTAATTCTTTCTTCTGCCTCATTTATCCTAGCAGTAAGAGCATCCATTTTTTATTACACCTCATTAATAGCTTTTTTTATTTCAACCTGATTGGATTTTGTTTTTTTTATTTCTCCAGAAAGGGCTTCTATGTCTCTGGAGAGCGTTTCTCTAATGTCCTCCATGCCTTTTTGGAGCCCGGCTAGAACCTTGAGAATCGTCATTCTGAACTCTAGATCTGACATATTATGGATGTCCATATTGATTAGGTCCCTAGCCTTCAGTACTGCCTCTTGTTTAAATTTTTTGGTGAGTTTTCTGCCTTGTCATTTTGTCTAGATAAGAATATATGAAGGAGCATGTTAACTACTAATGGGGTGGCAAAGACCCCAGGAAAATGTGCTTTAGCCAAATCAGAAGTGACCCCAAATCATGGAAGGGAGAAAGGGGACAAAAAGATGTTCAGAGGAGGAAAAAAAAAAGTAAAAAGGAAAAAATATCATATATATGTATATATATATACATATATATATATATATTGGACTGGTGACTAGAACAGGGTCACCCACTTAATTTTGGGAGTATTTTGGTGTCTTAGAAGAAACTACCTCCCAAAATTTTAAAGAATGAAAAACATATATAAGGGTAGACACAGTGAAGGGATGGAGTGTGCCTATGAAGATGAGAAAATTTTTTTTCTTTTTAGATTTCTAAAAAAGAGGTTGATAAAGTAAGTTGTTTGGGAGAATAAAGAAAAAGAAAGGGGAGAAAATTTGCTTGGGCTGGAGACTAGAACAAGCCTGGAGCTAGATTTAGGGTATATTTTGATCTATTAGGAGAAGTTGTACCCCAAATTTTTTAGAAGAACAAACCCTATGTGTATACAAAAAATAAAGTTAGATACAATGAAGGATAAAATATGACTATAATAATTTCAAAAAGTTTCAATATTTCAAAAAAGATTATTGTTATTTATTTATTTATTTTTTTGGGAAAGGTATTGTTAAGATGGACTCGTTAAAGCAACGTTAAAAGAGGAAATGGTAAAAGTTAAAAAAAAGTTTAGCAGAAGAAAAAAACAAAGAAAAAAATTAATTAACAGCCAGACAAGGATCTTGGGGAGAAAGCCTTGAATTCCATGATTTGCTTTCTCCTCCTCTGGAATTCCACTGTTCTTCTTGGTGAGTGAACTTGTTCTTGGCTGGATTTCTTGTTGATCTTCTGGGGGAGGGGCCTGTTGTAATGATTTTCAAGTGTCTTTGCTGAGGCGGTATTGCCCCGCCCTTACCAGTGGCCAGGCTAAGTAATTTGCTCCCATTTGCTCCTGGGAGCTTGTTTTCTCTGACCGCTTTCTGCAGAGTTCTGGAGGATGGGAATGACAATGGCAGTCTCCCAATCTCTAGCCCAGGGGATCTGAGAACTCAGGGCCCCACTCTTCAGTGTGCACTCAGAGAAAATCACTCAATCACTCCCGTCTCCCTGGTCTCTGGCTGAGCTTGGAGAAAAGTGCTCAGTCACTCCTGTCCCCCCAGCCTCTGGCCACACCTTTCAGACAGTGGTCGATTTTCTGTTTCTAGAATTGTTGCTCTTCTTCTCTTCGATCTCATGTTGGATTTGTAGGTGTTCGCAATGGTTTGATAAACTATCTAGCTGGTCTTTGCTACCTGATGTAGTCCTAGCCTGCTACTTCTCCACCATCTTGACTCCTCCCTACTTTTTATTTTTTATTTTTAAAAGATTTTATTTATTTATCAGAGAGAGAGAAGGCAAGCACAAGCAGGTGGAGGGACAGAGGTAGAGGAAGAAGCAGACTCCTGCTGAGCAGAGCCTGATGTGATGCAGGGCTTGATCCCAGGATCCTGAGATCCTGATGAAGGCAGATGCTTAACTGAGTGAACCATGCAGGCATACCCTCTCTCTCTTTGTAAATAATCATTTTATTTTGGAATAATTTTACATTTACAGAAAAGTTGTAAAAACAATACAGAAACTTTCCATATATCTCACCCAATTGCCCCATTGCTAATATCCTACATTATCAATGTCCATTGGCATTGCTAATATCCTACATTATCAATGTCCATTGGTCAAAGAACCTGCCAGGGGTATGTTACTGTTAACCAAACCTATGGATCTTTAAAAAATTCAATGTGTGATAATCCCCTACTTTCTCTTTTCCTTTTGATTCTAATATTGTCCAAAATTTGGCCAATCAGTGTCCATATAGGTCAGCTCTATGTCACTTTGACATGTTGCCACTGGTCCTCAAACACTTGTTGCTTTCTGTTGCAATGAAATATTCCAGACTCACTGTGTACTTTCTCTGCCTGGATCTGGAATGTCATTTCTTTATAAATGTATGCAGTCCAACTTACAAGTCATCTGTTTTTAAATATGTTTCTGGATTTTGGGTCAAAATTAGAGAAGTTCCCCCCTCCTTGGCTTATGAAGGAATGTATCTATGTTTAGTTCTTTTATGTGGCTTCATGTTTATTGGGATCATTTGAAGTCTATTCTGCTGTGAGGTGTGGACTCAATATTATCTTTTGAAAGAGAATTCAGGCATACCAGTACTACTCACTAAAAGGACCACTTTTTCATAAGTGAATTGAGACTCCACTTTTTATCATGTTTACATTTCCTTATGACCATTTCTGCATTTTCCGTTCTATTCATTGGTCAGTTTGTTTCTTCACGTGCCAGCACCACACTTTTAATTATAGGGGATATTAATTTTATTACATGCTCTTCATTTCTATTCACTTACGAGGGTTTCCTAGCTATTCTTGTACGTTTATTTTTAGTGAAGTTGGGATTTAACTCGATTGGCTCCAGAACAACTTTGTTGATATTTGTATTGAGATTATGTTGAATTTAAATACTAACTCAGGATAAATTGGCAGCTCCATCATGTTGATGCGGCCGATCCAATACAGGGATATTGTTGCATCTGCTCAAGTCTATTCTCGGTCTTTCAAGAGTGTTTTAAAAATTCCCTTCTGTGTTCTTTCCATAACTTGGCTATTGTGGACATTGCTGCTATAAACATTCAGGTACACGTGCCCTTTTGGATCACTACGTTTGTATCTTTAGGGTAAATACCCAGTAGTGCAATTGCTGGGTCATAAGGTAGCTCTATTTTCAATTTTTTGAGGAACCTCCATGATGATCGGGAGGGAGAAAAACCAAAAGAGACTCTTAATGTCATAAAACAAACTGAGGGGGGTGGGGGGAAGAGGGGTTGGGTGAGGGTGGTGGGGTTACATCATATGTTTAAATAAAGCTTAAATAAAGTAAAAAAAAAAATTCCCTTCTGTGGATTTTACAAATTTCTTGTTATGTTTATTCCTAAGTATTTTATCTTTTTATTGTTATTGTGGGTGTGAGTTTTCTTAACCATTATATACTTCAGGAGGTTTTGACTTGTATCTATGGAAGTCACTATTTTTAAATAATTTGTATGTTTATATTTTATGTTAATGGAAAGTCTTATAACTAAATTCTTTTAATATTTATGTTATTTCTAACATTGATGCTCTTGAAATTTTCACAAACACTCTCCTATCATCTGAAAATAGAGATAGCTTTGCCTCCCCCCCAATTTTTATCCCTTTAATTTTTCTTTTCTGATTGTATTGGTTAATGCCTCTAAATAATGATAAATAACAGAGGATACAGTGGGTGTCCTTGCCATATTCCTGAGCATTGTGGGGAAAGTGTATCTCCGCTGAATAATAAATTTGGTTCCTGGTGTATATTTTTGTCATGTGAAGCATGACATTCATATTCATATTTTATTGCTTGTAAAAGGAACAGATGTTCAATTCTGCTCAAGATCTTTTCTGGATCTATGAAGGTTACCACATGATATGATCTTTTTTTCTATATCTATTAGTATAGTAAATAGCAATAATGGTTTTTTTTAATACTGAGTTATCCTTACAGTCTTATAAATCCCACATAGGTGATGATATAGAATGAATTGTGACCTTTGAAGATGTTCACACTCCTATTCCTGAATCTGTGAGTAGGTTAACTTCCATGGTGACAGAGCCTTTTCAGATGTGATTAGGTTAAAGGTTTTACAATGAGGAGATTACCCTGGATTATCCATGTGAGCCCAGTGTAATATCAGGACCTTTATAAGAGAGAGGCTGGAAGATCAGAAGCAGAGAGAAAGGATATAAGTGCAGAAACTGAGATCAGATGAGAGAAGATGCTTAGCTATGGCTGTGAAGATGGATGAAAGACCCTGACTTAAGGAACATGGGCAGCCTTTGGAAGCTGGAAAGGCAAGGGCATGAATTGTTTCCTTGCACCTCAAGAAGGAACACAGCCTGCTGACATGATTCTAGCCTAGGGATACCCATTTCACACTTATGACATCCAGAAGTGTAAGATAATAGATTTTTATTGTTCTAAGCTATTGAATTGTAGCAATTTGTTAGAAGAGGAATAGGAAATACATACAATTTAGGATTTTTTTTTGTAATATTCTATGGAATGCTATTTGATTTTATTTCATTTGGAATTCTTACTTTATATTCTTTAGTGAAATTGGTTTGTATTTTGCTTTTTTTTGTGCTAGTTGACAAGGTAGGTGTTGAGGTTATATTTACTTTTAGAAAAATATCTTGATGGATTCCTGTCTCACATTGAGGTCTTTCATCCATTTTGAGTTTATCTCTGTGTATGGTTTAAGGGAATGGTCAAGTTTCATTCTTGTGTACATAGCTGTCCAATTTTCCCAGCACTATTTACTGAAGGGAATGTCTTTTTTCCACTGGATATCTTTTCCTGCTTTGTTGAAGATTATTTGACCATAGAGTTAAGGGTCCATATCTGGGCTCTCTACTCTGTTCCATTGGAGAACATAAGCAGTAACCTCCTCAACATTGGCCACAGCAACTTCTTTCAAGACACATCTCCAAAGGCAAGGGAAACAAAAGCGAAAATGAACTTTTGAGACTTCATAAAGGCAAAAAGCTTCTGCACAGCAAAGGAAACAGTCAACAAAACAAAAAGGCAACCCATGGAATGGGAGAAGATATTTGCAAATGACACTACAGACAAAAGGCTGATATCCAAGATTTATAAAGAACTTCTCAAACTCAACACCTAAAAAGCAGAAAATCAACTCAAAAAATGGGCAGAAGACATGAATAGACGCTTTTGCAAAGAAGACATACAAATGGCTAGCAGACACATGAAAAAATGTTCGTCATCATTAGCCATCAGGGAGATTCAAATCAAAATCACAATGAGATACCACTTTACACCAGTTATAATGGCCAAAATCAATGAGACAGTAAACAACATGTGTTGGAGAGGATGTGGAGAAAGGGGAACTCTCTTCCACTGTTGGTGGGAATGCAAGTTGGTGCAGCCACTTTGGAAAATAGTGTGGAGGTTCCTCAAAAAACTAAAAATAGAGCTGCCCCATGACCTAGCAATTGCCCCAAATTTACCCCTAAAATTACCCCTATATTTACCCCTAATATAGAGATGTAGTGAAAAGAAGGGTCATATGTACCCCAATATTCATAGCAGCAATATCCACAATAGGCAAACTGTGGAAAGAGCCAAGATGCCCTTCAACAGACAAATGGATAAAGAAGATATGGTTCATATATACAATGAAGTATTATGCCTCCATCAGAAAGGATGAATACCCAACTTTTGCATCGACATGATGGGACTAGAGGAGATTATGCCGAGTGAAATAAGTCAGCCTGAAAGAGTCAATTATCATATTGTTTCACTTACTTGTGGAGCATAAAGAATACCATGGAGTCCATTAGGAGAAGGACAGGAAAAGTGAAGGGGGGGGGAGTCAGAGGGGGGGATGAATAGGAGAGACTGTGGACTCTGAGAAACAAATTGAATATTTTAGAGGGGAAGGGGGTGGGAGGATGGGTGAACTTGGTGGTGGATATTAAGGAAGGTACATATTGCATGGAGCACTGGGTGTTATATGTAAACAATGAATTTTGGAACACTACATCAAAAACTACTGATGCATTGTATGGTGACTAACATAACACAATTAAAAATAGAAAAGAAAGAAAAATAACTTGAAAAATTTCCCTTGTTTTTATATTCTGTAATTTAAGTAGCAGTGGAATTACCTGGTTCTTGAAGATTTGGTTGATATCACCCAAAACCATCAGGGCTTTATGCTTGTTTGTATTATTTGTATTTTGCAGGTTCTTAACCTCTCAGCCGGGCTCTTTCAATTACCACTTCAATGATTCAGTCCTGCCTCTTACAGTGAAAACAATGTTACCTTTAGTCCAGGGGACTCCATAGAAAACAGAAAGGTAGATTTTGTTGGTTTACCATTGAGAATGGTCTGATCTAAGTAGCCATCTTCCAGTAAATTTTTTTTCTATTGTTCTCTGCTTTTTTGACGGAATTCCTTTCCTGTACCTTAACACCCCAGTAAAAGGAATTCCCAATCCCTGCTCCTATTTTTCAAGACTGCTTAGTTCTTTCTTATGAAACCCTTCAATTGACTTGATGCCCCTACAAGCATGTCATTTTATGTCTGATGTCTGAGTTCTTACATTGGATTCATCTTTAATCTCTGCTGCTCTACTGTTCACTGCTTGGATCTTCACCTTGCCCCTGAACTCTGTTTGGGAAAATGTCTTGGGTTTTAGAATCAGGTGTTTTACCTCATTAATCAATCTGATCTTGGACATGAGATTGGAATTTGTATGCACATTCTCATGTGTGTACCTCGAGGATAACTCATTTTAGCTTCATATCCATTTCTAACCTCTGAGCAACACTACAAACTTGTTTCATCCTGAGATTTCAAAGACTCAAAGGCATCCTGATGGTACTGAAGTGATAATCCTGACAAAACCCTTTGAAGTTCAATGGCTGTGTACTTTGCTTTGCAAACTGTAATTAATTTTATAAATTTTCTGATTGATTACTTTTTTTAAAAGGTTTAATCTGAATATAACATGCTATTCTAATATGCTGAAAGAACTACTAACAATCTTATCTGAAGTCTTGTATCTCTTTGCAGTCATAGATTTCAATCCATCGGTCAGTTTATTATGTTCTCTAGCATAACTGTTAAGAATATTATCAATCTATTTCATTATTATGTTGGATCTTCATTACTTATGAAGATGACCACTTCTTCATAAGTAATTGGAAATTATTAATATCTGTATATGTAAATATGTATATGTAAATATGTATATGTAAATATGGTCAACCACCACACAATTAATTGTGTGGTGGTTGACCATATTTCTAAAAATTTTATTTTATTTTTTTAAAGATTTTATTTATTTATTTGACAGACAGAGACCACAAGTAGGCAGAGAGAAAGGCAGAATGAGAGGGGGAAGCAGGCTCCCTGCTGAGCCAAGAGCCCGATGTGGGGCTTGATCCCAGGGCCCTGAGATCATGACCTGAGCCAAAGGCAGAGGCTTAACCCACTGAGCCACCCAGGCACCCCTTTCTAAAAATTTTAATTCCAGTGTAGTTAACATACAATGTTATATTAGTTTCAAGTGTACAATATAGTGACTCATCAATTTCATGTATTATTCAGTACTCAACAAGATAAGTGTATTATTAATCTCCTTTATCTATTTCACCCATCCTTCCCACTACTCTGCCCTCATAGTTGTCTGTTTGTTTTCTATAGTTAAGGGTCTGTTTTATGCTTTGTATCCCCTTTCTTCACCTTGTTCTTTTTTTCCCCTTAAATTCCATGTATGAATGAAATCATATGGTATTTGTTTCTCTCTGACTGGCTTATTTCACTTAGCATTATACTTTCTAGCTCTACCCATGTTGTTGCAAATGGCAAGATTTCATTCTTTTATATGGCTGAATAATATTCCATTATATATAATGGAATATATATTCCATTATATATTATATATATAAATATATATATTCCATTATATATAATGTAATATATATAATAAGTATATAATGTAAATATAATATAATATATAAAATAATATATAATGTAATATATACAATAAATATATGTAATGTAAAATATAATATAATATATAATAAATAATATATATTATATATAATGGAATATATATATATACGTATATATATATATGCCACTTCTCCTTTATCCATCCGTTTATTAATGGACACTTGGGCTGCTTCCATAATTGGGCTATTATAGATATGCTGCAATAAACATAGGATTCAGCTGATTTAAAATTACTTCAAACAATTCTCAGTTTTACTAATAAGTACTAAATTTGAGGGGTTATATGAGTAAAATTTTTCAGAAAATGCATTTTATTGAATTTCTTTCAATTTATAGCTTGTGGGGTTGAAAACATAGCAAAATTTTTGCCGAAATATTTCATCAAAGTTATAGAATAATTTACTCATTCTGTGTCATATACGTATTGAGTGCCTACCATGTACTCAAATACTACTCCATGTGGTTAGATAATACCAGTGAACAAACTAACTCCTCTCAGGGAGCTAACATTCAAGTGGCAGAGAGAAAGATAACAAAAGGGAAGTATAATATACTGAATAAATTATATGTGTTACTTTAGAAAGTGATAAGAATTATGAAACAGAAAAATATAGGAATATGGAGACTGGGGATGCTACAGATGGAGGGAGGCTAGGATGCAGTTTTAGGAAGATTGGTCCCTGGGGTCCTCACTGAGAAGGTAAACTATGAAGACCTCAAGTCTTCACAGAGATAAGGAGACTGGGTATTCAGATATCTGGAAGAAGAACAGTCAGAGTTAAGAGCAAGTGAAAATGCCCTAAGGTAGGATTTGTCTGACTTATTCTAGGAATAGCAAGGAGGCAGTGTGGTTGAATTGAAATGATTCAGAGGGCAGTAGTAGTTGAGATCAGAGAGGTGATTATAGACTTGACACTGTAGGGCTTTGTAGACAACATGAAAACTCTACCTTGTATTCTAAAGGAAATTGGGAGATTTTGAGCAGAGAAGCAGTGTGAAATAATATACTGTAAAGAGATTTTTCTGTTTGAAGTGTAGGGGAGACAGTATAAAATTAGAGAGTAGTAATGGCAGCACTCTATATGAGTACACCGAAAACTACTGAACCAGGAACTTTCCATGAGGAAATTTTATGCAATATGCATTATAAAACTGTTAAAAAACAATCTTAGGATAGAATAGAGAAGGCCATGTATGTTTGACTGAAAATTTAGAGCAAGATATGAGACTATGTGATTTGCTTAGTTGAGCTGGCAGCACGTTACAGGTCATTAATCTGTGACTTCCAACTCTGTTAATTCTTCTGGGCAAGTGGATTGTCATAAATAAACATCAGCAACAGCTGCTTTTCACTGAGCACCCTTTATGTGCCAGGCACTCTATTGCACACTTCACTTACTAAACCATCACAAGGGTTCCAAAGACACAGGAATTATTAATCCATTCTTGTAACCAATATTTGTGAAGCACTGTATATGCAACTTTCCTGGGGCCTGAAAATACAGTTATAAATAGGACAGACCAGTCCCAGACTCTAGTATTTGCATTTTTAAGAGTTTGTTTAGGGTCATACACCTAATGCAGATTAGAAACTGGACTCCACTGTTCATTCTTCTCTTTACACAAGTTCTGGAGCTGGCCATCTAGATGAGATGTAGTTGATTCATTCTGTTTTAAAGATGAAATGGAGACCAAAGAAAAGGGAGAGTAAAAATAGAATGGAAAGAGGGAGAGATTTATAAAGTTTATTATTGGATATTAAAACACTGATTAGGTTTATCATTTAATTTCATGTCCCCAAATCTACAATGTAGCTATAAGTTTCATTAGAGACTTGTGTTATTTAATGTGACTATTTTGGCTGATATATGGCGTCTAATGGTGGCTATTTTAATACTACTAAATACTAGTATTACTAGTATTTAGTATTACTAAAATGTCCATTTTAATACTCTATGGACATGGCTTTTTTAGCTCTAAGGTTCTAAGGCCAGCTGTCACAAACTAATAATTTAATAATAATTTAATCAGTCCACTCAGAAAATATAATAAAATAATTTTTACATTACATAGGTAAAACATGAGCTTGGTATTTTTAATCAATACATTTTCTTATTGTGTACATGTTGGCCTGACATGGCTAATTTTTCAAATTGAACTATTTGTCTTTTGTTCTTGTACTTATTCTAATTATTGATGATGTTTGGAAAGTTAATTCTTTCCAACACAGACATATGTGACACAGACATAGCCTGGGTTTTAACTTCTAATATGTGGTTAGACAACTTAATAGGGTAAGTAAACATGCAACAAAATTGAGTGTCTAAGGATGCTGGAAAGGTTTATATAGTAATGTATCCATAGAACTTCAAAACAAAAAAATGATAGAATTTATAAAAAAGAAGAGGGCACAATTTTATTTGTTTTTAAACATCCAGTGATTTTTTTAACTTTTACTTTTTGATCTAGAATCATAAGATCACAATAGACTATGAAATGATGCTAGTATCACTGTTACTATGGGTTTTTTAAAAAAAAAATTCCATTTATTTATTTATTTAGAGAGAACATGATCCAGAGAGAGAGAGAGAGAGAGAGCGCACAAGCAGGGAGAGACAGAGAAGCAAAGGAAGAGGGAGAGGCAGATACCCTGCCAAGCAGGAAACCCAATGCAAGGCTCAATCCCAGGACTCCTGAATCCATGACCTAAGCTGGAGGCAGATGCCTAACAGGCTCAGCCACCCAGGCGCCTCTGTTATTATAACTTTTTTCCTTAATAGGGAAATATATCTTCAGGGTATGGAATGAATGAATCCACAGTATATTTGAATTTTAATTTAGAGATTTTTGTCTTTATTATGTATTCCAACATATCATATGTGTGATATATGACATATCAGTATATCATATACCAATATATCTATATATCTATATCTATATAGTTATCCAGTGAGATTTGGGGCCAATGTTTATTGGTAGTCAGTGTGGCCAGAGCAGTAAATATACATTTTTCTCATTGACTTTTCCAAACTTCCCCAAGAACTTTATTACACTCTTTCTGTATATAAAGACAGAGAGGCTGGAAAGGTTGTCCAAAGTCACACAGCCAAGAAGCAGCTGATAGAGCCAAGATTAGGGCATGACCTGTCTGATTCCAAGCCCACATTGTCCCAGGACTGTGTTTCTGCTTATTGTGTTGACAACTTGCCATTCTTTTTTCATTTAACAGTCCCCTGTTCTTCACCAAACATGGAGCTTGGCACACCAATTGTTCCATTTTCTTGCTATTTTGCACAAATATGTGTCATAATATGTGAAAAGTATAGACTAACAAAGTATTAAAGTAAATAATTAGAAGAAACTTGAGAATGACATTTAAACAATTGTTTTCTTCTTTTACTATGCAGAAATCTTTTCCAAAATAGTTTTTATAAAGGAATTACCTTCAAATTCCCGCTAAAAGGCCATATTGAAGGCATTATCTCTCCTCTCCCCCATCAGCTACATTGCGGAGGAAGTACCTGGAAGGAGAAGGTGAGAGCTGTGAGGGAATTTCTGAGGATCAGTGAGAGAGCTCACTAGACTTCTGGAAGAGGAAGCAAAGTTGGTGTGAGAGGTAAGTGCTGAAGAGGGGTGCATGGAACCAGTCTGGAGCACTGGTTATGCATGGAGAGGGTGAATGAAATGGTGATGTGGTGGAGGCTGCAGGCAGGGGCATTCACTGGAAATCTGATCTGATTATATTGTCTTTTCTCTGCTTTCATGTGCAGATTATGGGTGGCCAAGCATTTATCTCTCAGGCAAAATAGCTGGAGGCTTTTATTTAGGAAATTGAAAGGCTTCAGGGAAAATGTCAAACCCTTGCATTAGAAACTCTCCAACAAAATGATAGCCATTTTCTCAAATATCCCAAAGCAGATCCCGCTCAACAACAAGCCCCACTTGTGTATATGGACCTCACAAATTAGGGCCTTCCACTTGAGCAAGAATCAGTACCCTAGAATGACCAGATGTGTGAGGCAAATCTCCTGTGTGAGGCAAATCTCCTGCATGAAATCTTTTCTAACATTTACATAGCTTTGACTGATAGTTACTGTTAGAGTCCTTTTCATATAGGGTCTGACCCATTCAGCTCTTACAACAACCCCATGAAGTGAGTGATGTTATTCCATCTTTAAATTTGGGGAAACTCCTCTGTAGCTGGTCTATAGATACCTTGGAATGCAAATGCAAATAATTTTCTTGAAGGTAGGACAAAAATACAAAGGGGGTATCTCAGAGAAAAAAGGGCTAGAGACATAATCCAGGAGATTTTATGTCTTGTAAGAGAGGGAGGAGAAGAAATGAGAGTATAAATACTCAACACAATGAATTAGTAAATAACTGATACATACATACATAATAAGACATACATAATCTCACTACTTTATAATTTCATAGCACCTAGGGTTAAAAAACAAGCTACCCCAAATTCCAGAGACCAAACAAAATACAGCATATGCACTCATGACACTCCCAACAAGCCAGCATGGTGAACAATAGCACTCTTGAAGAAATGGAGGTAAAAGAGATCAGTTTTCTGAGCAGCACTGTTGGATGCTAGCACACAGTGGAGAAAAGTTCCAAAGGGAGATTATCTTTGATCCAGGATTCTTTTCTGGTTAGTTCTAGCTAAATTGTCTATAAAATTTGAATATAGAATAAGATATTTTCAGAAATGCAAGGATTCAGACCTTTTACTCTTTTTCTTATTTCTTAGGCATCTACTTCAGAATGTATGTGCCATAAACCAAAAAGCGAACTGAGATAGAATAAAGCCATGGATCTAGAAACCATGACACCAATACCGGAAATAAGCAGATTCAGAAACACTAACAGATATGGAGATACCATGTGGGAGGGAAAAAAGTTAAAAGTATCAAAGATGGTTGTCTTTGAAAAATGTAAGTGGCTCATGTGTTTGTCACAAGTAACCATGTTCATACATGTCTTTGAGAAAATTGTTTTTGTGTTATTGTTAACAAAATTGCCATCTCTAAATTCAAAAGTCCACTTCAGCAGGTTACCAAAGTTAGGAATCATGAAGATCTTATAAATTTGTTCTATAAAGATTCTACTAGCATTCCAAAAATGGAACAAATTTAAAAGATAGGTATCAAGCCAAGAATTCTGAAATATATATATATATATACACATATATATGCATATATATGATATATATGAAATATTAACTTTATTTCTGTATATAAATATATATAACTTTATATAGAAATAAAGTTAATATTTTTGTTATTTAAAGGCTTCTTCTAAATCAATCTAACAAAATTAAATTTCCCATAGAAAAAAAGAGTTAAGGACAAAAAATGGACAATTACAGAATTTGTACTGTTCAGTCTTCTGAAGAAGAAAATACTGGCTTATCTAAATTGGTAAAGATTAGAAAAGAATGCATTAAAAACATGAGAAAATGGTCACTGTCATATCCCTGATGGGGGTACAAATTGTACAACCTTTCTGGGTTGCCATATGGATGGAAGCCCTCTAACATATTTTGATGCATCAGTTCTACTCTTGAGATTTATTCAAAGTAAATAATTGGACAAGTTCAAAAGGCTGTGTGTATGAGTGTGTTCACTACAGCTTTTTTCTAATACTGAAAATTTTAAAATAATTATGCAATAAAATGCAATTGGTGAGGGAGACCCTGATACCCATTCCATTCATTTTTAAAATTAATTAATTTTTAAAATTTCAACCTAATTTAATTAACATGTGATGTGTCTTATTAGTTTCAGAGGTAGAATTTTGTGATTCATCAGTTGCATATAACACCCAGTGCTCATTCCATCATGTGCCCTTCTTAACATCCATCACCCAGTTACTCCATCCCCCCATCTCCTCCCCTCCAGCAACCCTTAGTTTGTTTCCTATGATTAGGAGTCTCTTATGCTTTGTCTCCATCTCTGATTTCATCTTATTTTATTTTTCCTTTCCCTTCCTCTATGTTCTTCTGTTTTGTTTCTTAAATTCCACATATGAGTGAAATCAAATGGCATTTGTCTTTCTCTTATTGAGTTATTTTGCTTAACATAATGCACTCTAGCTCCATCCACATCATTGCAAAATGGCAAGATTTCATTCTTTTGATGGCTGAATAATACTCCCTTATATATATATATACACCACATCTTCTTTATCCATTCATCTATGGATGGACCCATGTCATTCAATCTGCAGACATGGACATGCTGAGGAGGACCCATATTAATGAACAAGGACTGGACAATCCCTGAGCCTTAAGTGAAAGCATGGTTAGTGAAAGCCCACAAATGCCTGTCTATTTTACCTGTGGTCTCAGGGTCTTTTGGACGGCCCCCATACCAGGCTGAGCCACAGTCATCTCTTGCTTGGGTTGCTACCATATAGTAGAACTACTTTCTCTAGATTTGTCCTTCTAAGATTTAGGTCCTAGAAATCACCACACTGTAGTCAGAATCAGTTTTTAAAATATACACATGACACTATCACTCTCTTGCCTAAGCATTTCAATGCTTCTTTTTTGTGTTCGTAGGCTCAAGTCTAAAATCCTCCATGTGACCAGCAAGGTCCTGCATGACCCGCACCTGTTCTCTAGCTTCCTCATTGACCCCTATTCCCTTTGTCCTTTTTGCTCCAGCCAAACTAGCATCCTTTCAGATCACCAAATATTTCCTAAAGGAACTGAGCTCTTTAAATATTTCCTTGTAGCACTTACCATGTTTATGACTTAGTATTTCACAATGGTTTATTTATTGCATATCTTTCCATGAAAAGAGAGGTCACATTTACCTTCTTTACCACTGTACACAGGAGGCTAGCACAATGCCTGGCTGCAGAAGAATCCTCAGTAAGTATTTGTTGAATGAATACATGGATGGATTGATGAACCAATGAATAAATGAGCATACATGGGTAAAGGAATGCATAAATTGCTCTACATTTGTACATCTGTGTACAAATTTGCATGGGAAAAGTTCTAGATGAATGCACTTCAGACATTGATTATCAACCCTGAGTGGTATCATTTGGGTATTTTTAAATTTTTTATTTAGTTAAAATTCAAATTTTCTTAACAATTACTTTTTGGATATATTAATAAGTTCCCTAACAATAACATTGTTTCACCATTGCCTTCAGTGCAGCTAGTTCCTCAAGAAAAAAAAAATCAACAAAATTATACAGCCAGAATAAAATATGTGGCATTACAGCCAAATGGATAAATGTAAGCATAAACATTAACCTGCTAGGCATATAATTGAGACAAATTAGTTAACCATGCTGAACCATGATTAATTTTACTGTGAAATGGGGGTATTATTACCAACATTATTGTTGGCTTCAAAGAATTATTATAAGGTGCAGATATAATGTATGCTCAATGCCTGGCTAATAGCAGGTGTTCAGTGAGTTTATTATTGAAACAATCTACATAAAGAATTTTAGAAAAGCCCAGGAAAATGATTATATTACTTTCAAATGCCTCTATTGGAGGAAAAAGGAAAATATCCATAAAATTTGATAATATTTACTTTGAATACTAGAGACTCTTAAGTTTAAAATAATAAGTTTAGAAAACAGCATGGTAAATTTAAACTACTCATAAATTATCAAAAAATCTTTAAAAGTAACAACAACTCCTCACCCTGTTTTCTTCTCCAAAGGAAAAATAATAATCTCAAACTCAATTTTTGAGCATTCAATTACCTAGCTTAAGGATAACTTTTTTACATCTTAAATCTTGCTCTGTTTTTACTTGCTTTAAGACACATTCTTATAAAAGAGGAAAAGAGGCAATTTATAATCTATTTGTGTTAACTATTAACAAAATTTCTGTGAATCGCACATGCTTATTAAGATTGCTTAAAATCTTTATATTTTCATGAGCTGTTCTATGTTTTAAGCTGATGAACGAGCACAATAATTTCCTCTTAATGATATTATCATTTGATTGTTTCAGTTTGTGCATTCCTGGGGGCTTTATTTTTCCCCGAATTAACTAACTTTCCATTTCTAGAAAACCTTTCATCGTGAATTGGACTTGTTACTAAAGTGGAATGCTTAATAGACACACACATGCACACACAAACATGCAGGGAACATGGGGTTGAGTTCAGTAGATCTATACTCAGAAAAGCTGCTGAAAGAAAAGAATGAATAAATTTCTAAGTGAAAAGACAAATAAATGTTTTTTGACTTTGCCTTTGATACAGTATCTGGGGAAACTATTTACGGAATAGATTTCATAAAGCCTCTAGTTTTGAGAAGAGATATATAGTGGACACAGTTTCAATGGTCAGATAACTATATCTCTCTGTGTGCCTATGATGATCCTGTTGGGTTTTACATTTGTTTGGAATTCTTCAGTTCAGTTGAAATTCTTCTCTCAGTTCTTTTCATATTGCTGATATAGGGGAAATATCCAGGGCTACTCAGTTTTCAGGTGCATTCATATCACCTGGGATCTTGCAAAGATGCATATGCTAGTTCAGTAGGTCTGGATGGGACCTGAGATTCTGCATTTCTAGCAAGCACCCAGGTGATGCTGCTGCTGCTGCTGATTCCACCGACCATACTTTGAACCACTGGGAAATCATTGATGTTGCTTCTTTGCCAGCTACCTGAGGCACCTGACTAATAGGTATCAAGACCACTTGGCCACCATTTGGTGGGGTCAGTGGAAACCGTGGGAAATGATAAGGTAATTGTATATGAAATATGCCTGTGACATAGAGACTAATCAGCCTTAAATACTCTGAATAATGCTACATACACTTACCATGTGATATAAATCTACAGTTTTTCTTTAATTATTTAGTAGTGCTTTTTAAAATTATTTTTGAGTTGCTTGGGTGGCACAGGTAGTTAAGCATCCAACTCTTGGTTTTGGCTTCAGGTGACAATTTCAGGGACACAGGATCAAGCCCCACTTCTGGCTCTGTGCTCAATGTAAAGTCTGCTTGAGATTTTCTCTCCCCCGACCTCTGCCCCTCCCCTCCCCCACTCTCCCTCCCTCTTTTTCTCTCTCAAATAAATAAATAAATAAATACATCTTTTTTTAGAAAAGGATTTTATTTATTTAGTTGACAGAGATAGACACAGTGAGAGGGGAAACACAAGCAAGGGGAATGGGAGAAGGAGAAGCAGGCTTCCTGCAGAGCAGGGAACCCGATGTGGGACTTGATCCCAGGACCCTGAGATCATGACCTGAGCCCAAGACAGATGCTTAATGACAGCCACCCAAGCACCCCACTAAATCTTCAAAAAATATTTTTAAGTAAGCCCTTTTGATAGTTATGAGCTAAAAAATGAAAATACATGTTCAAAGAAAAATAGAACAAATAAATATAGAAGGTAGTGAGAAAAGTGCTATATTCAGATTGTGTGACTCGTTTAACTTTCCCTTCAGTGAGAGGTTGTCTGACCACACAGTAATCAGAAGATACATATCACTGAAGAGGCTTCAGTCCCAAAACCTAGGGATCACTTAAGAAGGAGGCTAATATGTGCAGCTACAGAAGATATGTCGGCACAGCACTCTATAAAGTCAGACTCATTATTTAGATCCAATGGATGTTCTAAGTAAATTTCAGTTTAAAAAAAATTTATTTATTTGTTTGAAAGAGAGAGAGAGAGAACAAGCAGAGGGGGAACAGTAGAGGGAGAGAGAGAAGCAGGCTTTCCACTGAGCAAGGAGCCTGATGTGGGACTCGATCCCAGAACCCTGGGATCATGACCTGAGCTGAAGGTAGACCCTTAACCAACTGAGTCACCAAGACAGATGCCCCCTAAGTAAATTTCATTTATCATCAACTTCAAGCATTTTTAAAGAATGCGCAAATATGAAACAAAACCAATAGCAGGAGAAGAACTTTGCAAGAATTAAGTGAAGCTGGTTTTGTATCAGTGTTATAAGACATTCACAAAGAAAATCAGTTGAGTCTGGTTAAAGTTTTACTCATCTTATCCAATTCATAAAATCAGAGTAGAGGACTTGGAAGTTCATTCTGTCGAAGGTAAAAACATGACTTCTGTGAGAACTATTATAAATTCAGTTTAATAGTTCAATGCTGAAGACAAAATCATTTGTTTTTGTCATGTTAAGATAAACTTAGATTCTGGTGAAGCACATTATTGTATAAACAACATTCCTACCAGATGACGAAAACTGCAGAGCAGAAAATAGAATTGGTATCAATGAACATATAATGTATAATTAGACTCTGAAAATGTGAGACACTCTACTTATTCTAAAAGATATGCGTATCCAAGTTTATAAGCATTTTGTGTGAGTAGTGGTAAGTAATCTATCTATACAACTGTGATGACAACTGATGTCGGATATAGCCAACGTTCGGTTGGTGCTGTGGGCTTTCCCTCTTTGCTGCTCCTAATCAAGCATAGTTTCAGGAAATTTGAGCCATTGAAAAACCACTTTGTGAATTTATGCGTGTCCTGCCGCCTGTCCTGCAAAGAAAGTGAGCGTACTGTCAATAAGTCCTCTCAGTTATGGTTACAATATTTTTCGAAGTGGTAGGAAATTTTCAATCAACATATTCATCTCACAGAGTACCAAAAACTTAGATTTGAGGCTTTTTGCTATTTGCAATTATTGAAAAAACTTGCAAATAGGAAGAGATTGAAAATTTTCTGTATACATGCAAAGGAAGAAGTAAATTAAATAGTGAGAGCTCAGATGTCTACAAAATTAATTTGGAGATCTATAATTTGTGCTGATGTCTTAACACGTGAAAAGAAAGAAATTTTGATTGAAATTCTATTTCTAATTGGATGAGCTTATACACTCTACTGGAGAAATGAAATGGAGAAGCCCTATAATTTTGCAGAATCTAAAATTGTCAGAATATTCAAAAGAATAGATAAGTATATAAATAAATATAACTTACATAAATTTATATAAATAGATAAAGAAATACATAAATGGAGAAAACTACTTGAAATGCTTTGTGTCATAAATTTTCTTTTTGTCAAATAAGATATCTAAATGGATGCAAAAAGACATTATCTGTGAAAATAATTGGGCTGAAGCAGCCACTTTGGAGAACAGTGTGGAGATTCCTTAAGAAATTAAAAATAGAGCTACTGTATGACCCTGCAATTGCATTACTGGGTATTTACCCCAAAGATACAGATGTAGTGAAAAGAAGGGCCATCTCTACCCCAATGTTCATAGCAGTAATGGCCACAATAGCCAAACTGTGGAAAGAGCCAAAATGCCCTTCAACAGATGAATGGATAAAGAAGATATGGTTCATATATACAATGGAATATTACTCCTCCATCAGAAAGAATGAATACTCAAATTTGTATCAACGTGGACGGGACTGGAAGAGATTATGCTCAGTGAAATAAGTCAAGCAGAGAGAGTCAACTAAATGGTTTCACTTACTTGTAGAGCATAAAGAAGAGCATGGAGGACATTAGGAGAAGGAAAGGATAAGTGAATTAGGCGAAATCGGATGGGGAGATGAAGCATGAGAGATTGTGGACTCTGAGAAACAAACTGAGGGTTTTAGAGGGTGAGGAGTGGGGGGAGAGGTGAGCCTGGTGGTGAGTATTAAGGAGGGCACGTCTTGCATGGAGCACTGGGTGTGGTGCATAAACAACGAATCTAGGGACACTGAAAAAATAAATTAAATTAAAAAAAAGATTTTTAGGGGCGCCTGGGTGGCTCAGTGGGTTAATCCTCTGCCTTCGGCTCAGATCATGATCTCAGGGTCCTGGGATTAAGCCCCCAATCGGGCTCTCTGCTCGGCAGGGAGCCTGCCTTTCCCTCTTTCTCTGCCTGCCTCTCTGCCTACTTGTAATCTTTGTCTGTCAAATAAATAAATACAATCTTTAAAAAAAAGATTTTTATCTTTCAACAAGAAATAAGTGAAATTAGGAACATAATTTTTAGCTTTTAGCAGAATATGCTCTGAGCCTACCATGTACCTCTGCTCCTTTATATTCTCCCACTCAGAAATAATATTCTCCCACTTAAAAATATTCTAATATGCATACAGAGGAGAAACAGTTGATGGTGTCAAGGATGCCAAATTCATTCATCATGAAATGTAACTTGGAGGACTCACAGGTAATTTTCAGAAGAAGTTTAAATCATTAAGAGTGTGCTGAAAAATACCAGTGACACAGTGTTAGAGGCAGATAATACCAAGAAACTGACTAATGCACCTGAGCATCACACAGGAGTAATTATTTTGCTTGTATCAATTTTTGATATTTAGTTAATCAATATAAAGCATTTGAAAATTTCCTTTATTGCATACAGATGTTATATTTTCAAAAACAGTTTTGGAATAGAATCATTTATAGGCATACTGATAAATGAGCCTATTTTTTGAACTGCATGTGTATATATAATACATATTTGTGTTTGTATGTATATTTGTATAATGTGTATATATATATATATACACACACACACACACACAAATACACACACACACACACACAATTTTAATGATTTTTGTGTCTCCTTCCATACTTAAAAGAGGCCTGGTTTAGATGATAAATTATACTGTTACTTTGTACCTTTATCTTTTATATAAGCACATGAAGAGAAGTTCCTTCCATTATTTGGCTTAAATTTGAATTGTTTCTTTACTTATTTTTAATCTATATAAATGAAACCAGGTTCCAGCTGGGAAGAGTTTGTTTCTCTGGAGATAGTCTGCACTCTCTGCTATTCATTTTCCCCTTTCTCCTTTCCTAGGGAGGTAATGATTTTCTGCCATTCTCTGCTCTGTCCCCACACACCCCCTGGGTGAACTGACTGGTCTCATAGAATCCCATTTCTCCAGCAGGGATGGGGGTCAGAATGGGTATGGATCCAATTCTGGTTAAGAGGAAGTAAGGCAGGCTTCACCGAAGCTCCAGGAAAAAGTCTTTCTTTCTTTTAAGAGGAAGCCATGGCAAGTTGCTGTCTGTCTCCTGCTAGATGTGGCTGTTAAAGGATGACGTATATATCTGCTGTTACCGGCAGCATCCTGGGATTATCTGGGGAGGCTGCTTTACAGAGACTGATGTTCTGGATGACAGAGCAAAGAGGCAAAAGAATCCAATCTTTGGTGATGATATCTTTGAACTTCTGACTTCACATCTTATTTTGTGAGCCAATGAATGACCTTATTATATGTGTTTTCGCTGAATTGGCTCATCTCTCACTCGCAGATAAGGGCGTCTGAAAGGAAATATTTTCCCAGAAGAAGCAGCAGCAAACTCTCTCCTTACATTTCTCATTTGCCACTTTGTTTATGATATATATGTATGTATATTATGTGATCAAAATGTAAGATTGTGATCAAAATTGTAAGATCCTTGAAGGCAGAGACTATATGGATGTACATATATATAATATATATGTGAATAATACTCTAAAAACTATTTGTATAATAATTTAATTCATTAGTGACTACCTACAACATCCTCAGTATTGTTGGTGGCATTTAGGAGAGAGAGGACTAAAATTGGTGTTTCTGCCTTCCTGAAATTTCAGACAGGACTTTACCAATTTGTCTTACTGTGGTCACATGGTACATTTACTTAGTTAAATTGTATCTATTATAATAGAAAAGACAGGGCATTTATTATAGCAAAGAAGCAGTAAGACCTTCTATACTTGAGACATAGGATCAAGCAAAGACTTGAAAACCCTTCATGAACATTTTACTTCCATAAGCCACCTTTGCAATAATTACCTCTGTATTCAAAGAGTTTCTGTCTAAATGGTTTGATTTGATACCTGAGTTCTACATCAGCTACTGTGCATGAATATTACCTTAACATAAAGAGTTTTCCTTGTCATCTCAGTGGTGAGTGTGCTGAAAGTCTCCTGATTGACCTTTCTGTGACCATTTTCCTCATATTTTAAACTATTCTCTTCTCTGTGGCCAAAATGATTATTCTCCTAACATAAATATGACTGTGCCTCCCATTGCTTATAACAGCCCTGAGTTTTTAGGATGGTTGAGACAACCAAGTGTTACTTAAAAGTCACAGGTGACTTCAGTGAGCTGGGCAGTAAGATTACAAGTGATTCTGCCGAACTCTTGATTTAAATAACATTTGGAGTAGCAGGGGGGACAGATTTATAAACTATTAACTCCATGTCCAATGAAAGTGGTATATATAAAGGTGCAGAAGTTGTGTACAGGGCTGGATGATTATCATATCAGGAGTGACAGGGGAAAGGGGACACCCTAACAGGGGTTTTACAGAAAAATATGGCCTGGACTCAATCTTGTCGTAATGAGAGGCTCCTGAAGGGTTTGAAGCAAAGAAATGCCATGTTCAGGTTTTCATTTTGGAGAACATTCTTTGGCTTTGTGGAGGATGGATTTGAGGGGCCAGAAGAGTCAGATTGATGGGGGAGTGGAGAGGAGGAAACACAGGGAAAATGAGAGATGGGTGGCAATCTGGCCCCACTGGGAGCCAGCAGGGAGTCCTTGGTTACTGAGCCAGATGTCAGTGCAGGTCTCATCCCTGGGTAGCTCAGCTTTATTCTTTGTCCTTTCCCTGAGAAACCACCCTTTTGTTTGAGTGGGCTCCATATAACCCAAAAACAAAAACCAAATCAAAGAAACAACTTCTCCAGAAAGAATGCATGCAGGAAATGCCTTGTGGAACATAAAACATCAAGCAGCACTAATACTTACTGAGCTGTGTAGCTCAGAGCTCTTCAGATCTGTTTGATGGCTGCCATCATGACCCTGGGGTTTAGATGAATGAACTGAAGCAGAGATTACCTGCAAGTTAGTGATGGTGTTAGGACTCGCATCCCAGTCACCCTGGCAGCAGAGCCTGTGCTCACAACCACCCTCTTTCTTGCCTCTTATCATACTCCTTTGCCTTCCTAGTGCAGGTAAATTACTACCTAGCTTTTCTCCTTCTCACAACCTGCCATCCCTGCTCTGTCCCCCTGCAATTCTTCTGAATTTCCACTGGCAAAGTGCTCTCATCCTTTCAGACATAGCCCGAGTACCTCCTCCTCTGCCAGGGCCCCTGTGTCCCTGCCCCTCCTCCCACCCCACTCCCAGCTCCAATGAATAATGGATTACTCCTCTTAAGGTCCAGGGAGACCAGGGACATATGCCTGCATGTCGGTGCACTGTCTTCATTAGTTAGCATGTTTCTTTCCCCATTCCATTTTGATCTTTTGCCAGAAGGCAGTTTAGCATCTGGCATGTGGTAGGTGGGTGCTTGGGATCAATAATCTTGCGAATAAATAATGAAGGATGTGAATCTATAATGTTGGTGAATATTGGAAATGTCAGCATGGACTAATGCTTTCCTGAAGCAGGGGGGAGTGTTTTTCAGGTACTCAGTGGACCATCAGATCTCAGGAAGGAAGGAACTTCAGAAATTTAACCAATGATGATTTGAAGACATTTCTTTTATCCCATACCTCCTATTTTCCAAGACACCTTTTTTTTTTTTTAATATTTTATCTATTTATTTACAGACAGAGATCACAAGTAGGCAGAGAGGCAGGCGGGGGTCGGGTCGGGTCGGGTCGGGAAGCAGGCTCCCTGCTGAGCAGAGAGCCCGATATGGGTCTCGATCCCAGGACCCTGAGATCATGACCTGAGCCGAAGGCAGAGGGTTTAACCCACTGAGCCACACAGGCATCCCGAGACACTTTTATTCCACTGCAATGGCTGAGCTAAGACAATCTATTTATGATTTCTTACAAGTCAGAGATGCCTTTGTGCTCTTCCAATTTGCTTTGAAAAACTCACGGGAGACAGATTTTGCCTACCACCCTGACCCGTTGCTTGGTTGCTTGGCAGTTTGTGTTTGCTTCCAAAGCACTCCAGCCTCTCCTTTGTTCACAGGGGTGCTCATCTCCATGCCTCTCCTGCAGCGAGCGGCTGCATGACGTCTGTGCCCAGCCCTTGTCTCCTCAATCTCGTTGCCTTGGCATCGTGAGCCCTTCCACACGTTATTGTTAAAGGAGGCAACGTATCGCTCCCCAGGCTGTGTCCTCCTTTAAACCCTGACTTCTGCTAGGCTGAGAAATTGGCTGTGAGGCACAGAAGCATGTATTAAACGTTTCCAACCACAATACTGTGAACAAGTCAGTATTCTTGAATATCTGTGTGTGCAAATGTATTCAGAGCTCTGAATATGCCTTTCGTTTTGCATCCTTAAATTACATTTCTTCTTTCCTGATAATTAGTGAACGATGAAATAGACATGGTTACTAAAAGAGTGATGGCAATGCCTTCTGTTCTGGAGCTTTACGCAGTAAGTACTGTCATTAAATAAAATGAATCTGATTTTCAGTATGTCTTAAGCTGTCATTTTAGCATATTGCCATCATTTTTGCCAAATGCCTTCCATGGCCCATTCCTTGTTTACACTATTGCATTACAATAAAGACTTGAGGGGGTACCTGAGGGGTTAACTTAGTAAAGCATCTGCCTTTGGCTCAGGTCATGATCCCGGGATCCTGGGATTGAGTCCTACCTTGGGCTCCTTGCTCAGCAGGGAGTCTGTTTCTCCTTCTGCCCCTCCACCTGCCTGTGCTCTCTCTCCTCCCTCTCAATCTCTGTCTCTCTTAAATAAATAAAATCTTAAAAAAAAAATACCTGAGTTTTACTCATCAATATGTCAGTGAGGCCAGGCCAGGCCTGACACTCACAGGATTAAGAGATTTCAAGAGATTGGAGTGTTTGTACACAGTAGCAGTTGATAAATGTCTGAAAAACAAAACAAGCTTGAAAAACGAAAGAAAACAGTTGAGGGAATTTAGGGGAATCCTGAAAGAGCCAAGATTTCTGTGTGATAGATGAGAGGATATATTGACTTCCTAATAAAATCTAAGGCTCATGTCCTTGTAAGTACATTCTCCTACAGGACAAAGTGAGACCTGACTTAGTGCCCTGGGATCATTAACTGGCAGAACACTGGGTCAGCAGGCAGGGGACGAAATAGATGAGACGATCTCACCATCCTTTTATGTTTTTTGCACACTAAATCATACTAGTTTTTACATGTACATGAAAACATGTACAAAACACCTGGTGCCTTTAAAATAATTCATACTGTAACATGACCTGTAGATATGTTTGTGTAAACTGTTGGAATAAGCTGGGATATGAATGGTCTAGGAACATCTGTGTATATCAAGTAAGAAAGGCTGTAATCTTGGAAAAAATGCTCTCCCCATCTTAAAAAGTAGCAGAGGGATTTTTTTAATGCATTAGTTCTGCTTAATTGGGAGGTTCCGTAGCAATCACAAATGGGCCCATAAGATGAAGGAAGATATGATTTCTTTCATAGGAGTCATGCTACAGTAGTGAGGAAAAACACTTTGTAAGGTTTCCTAAATAATCAGACTTCACAGTCTAGAATAAAGGTGAAGATTTTAGTTGCCTTAATTCTATTAGCTATTGTCTGGTTGCTTTTAAGTGTCAAAGCTTTGTTTTGGTTGCATTATAGGAGTGCTTGAGGCATTTAAAACACAAACACCTCACAGAGACTTGGATAAAATACTTATTTCTCCTACATACTAAAATAAGCAAAGGTTTTTTAAAGCACTGTGTCCATTTACTAGAGAGCATGTGAATATATGAGAACTTGAGTAGGTGGAGAGCAAGTTGGACAGTTGCAGATAGGACAGATCTACTGAGAAGAGGTCAATAGAACACTGAGATGATGGTCTTTCTTTTGATAAAGTAATAGAGCTTCTTGACCAAACAATCTCTTGCTTACACTTTTCAGGAAATGATATAAGAAAGATTATTTTGCTTGGGTCATATAGATCATCTTCCTTTTCTCTACTTTGTTTCAATAGATTATACCCCAGGAATTCAAGTGGAGATTTTATGCTAGAAAGGGAAAGTGGATTTAAAAGCAGCTTTTAAAAGTTAAAAGAACTGTTGAACTATAAAGCACTGGCATTGCCTTGTCTCCAAGAACAACTCTGCTGCCATCTAATATGGGATTGTACCCAAACGCTAAGCAAACTCTAAAAGAAACTGTTCTTGAATGATCTGGCCCAAATGATCCTATCCCAGCTTCAGGCTGCCTGTTGATGTTTACTGAGGTGGTGGGCAAAAGGGTAAGGATTACCACCACACTGAGCAACACTGACCTTTCCATGAACACTTCCCATGTTCACAATTCTCTCTTTGATCATGTTATTTTGAGCTTTCCTTTTTTGGCTTGCAGGCTTCTTTCTATGTCCATCTCAAATATCACTTAGTCTCTAAGCCTTCCTTGAATACCATGGTAGATTGGATCACCCTCTTTGTGTACCCATTACCTTTTGTTCACACCCTCAAAAGCAGACCAAAATACATCCAGGACCTAGTGTATTACTTGGTTCTGTCCACCTGTTTGATTATATAACTAAGAGTCTTATGGTTTGCCTCCCTCTCTTCACAGATGACATGATACTCTATGTAGAAAACCCTAAAGAGGGATGCCTGAGTGGCTCAGTCAGGTAAGCATCTGCCTTTGACTCAGGTCACGATCCCAGGATCCTGGGATCAAATCCCTCATCGGGTTCCTTGCTCAGTGCAGGGAACCTGCTTCTCCCTGTGCCTACTGCCCCCTCCACCCCGCCCCACTAGTGCTTACTCTCTATAAATAAATAATTTATTTAAAAAAAAAGAAAGAAGAAAACCCTGAAGACCATCAAAAAATTGCTAGACCTGATACAGGAACAAATTCACAGCATATAAAATCAACACACAGAAGTCTTTTGCCTTTTTATACACCAATTTGAAGGCATAAACAAGCATTTCTCCAAAGTGTACTCTTTAATTCTCACCCCTTCTCCTTTCTCCTATTCCCCCCACCTTCCTCTCCTCTGGTAACCATCAGTTTGTTCTCTACAATTCAGAGTCTCTGCATTTCTTTTTCCCCCTTCTTTTGTTTTATTTCCTAAATTCCACATATGAGTGAGATCATATGGTTTTGTCTTTCTCTGACTTATTTTGCTTAGCATAATACTCTCTAGTTCTATCCATGTTGTGGTAAATGGCAAGATTTCATTCTTTTCTGTGGCTGAACAATATTCCGTGTATATGTATATATACCACATCTTCTTTACCCATTTATCAACTTATGGGATTGACACTTGGGCTGCTTCGGCTATTGTAAATTTGGCTATTGTAAATAATTCGGCTATTGTAAATAATGCAGCAATGAACATAGGCTATTCGGCTATTGTAAATAATGCAGCAATGAACATAGGTGTGCACATTTGCCTCTGACTTAGTGGTTTTGTATTTTGGTGGTAAATAGCCAGTAGTTCAACTACTAGATTGTAGGATAGTTCTATTTTTAATATTTTGAGGAACCTCCATAGTGTTTTCCACAGTGGCTGTACCAGTTTGCATTCCCACCAACAGTGCCTGAGGGTTTCTTTTACTCCATTTCCTTGTCAACACTTGTTACTTCTTGTGTTTTTGATTTTAGCCATCCTGACAGATAGGAGTTGATACTCATTGTAGTTTTGATTTGTATTTCCCTGATGGTGATTGATGTTGAGCATCTTTTCATGTGTCTATTGGTCATGGTCATCTGTATGTCTTCTTTGGATAAATGCCTTTTCAGGTCTTCTGCTCATTTTTAATTGGATTATTTGATTTTTGGGTGCTGAATTTAATAAATTATTCATATATTTTAGATAGTTACCCTTTATTGAATATGTCATTTGCAAATATCTCATTCAGTAAGCTGCCTTTTAGTTTTTTTCATTGTTTCATTTGCTGTGCAGAAGTATTTTTACATACTTGTGACAAGCAGTTTGCTTTGACAATCAGGATGAGATCATGCCAACTTTGACCTGAATGGTTTGGATCAATGTAGCACAAATGGCTGAGAGAAGGATAGTTTGTCTTGAGAGCATCGAGAATTTTACTGCTCTACTTCTTATCTAAATAACCTACTTCCATTTATTTTACTCAAAAGTTGTTATATTCTTTTTTTTAAGGTTTTACTTATTTATTTGAGAAAGAG
>ML110462.1:4229-62265 GCA_003697995.1 Taxidea taxus jeffersonii
ATCCCAGGACGCTGGGATCATGACCTGAGCTGAAGGCAGCCGCTTAACCAACTGAGCCACCCAGGCATCCCCCAAATCGTAGGTTTTGAGTGCCAAACCCGGGATTTTGAACTTGAATCTGAAAGCCATAGTATATCATTGAATATTTTTATGTAGATCGATGAATCTGGAAGCAGGATATAAAATGATTAGGAAGAGTTAAAGATATTAAGAGACTATTATAGGAGTCTTGGTGTAAGATTGTAAAAGTTTGGACTCAGTATGACTGTCAGTGTCCATTAATTTAGTATTCTTCTTCCATAGGAGATTACTTTTTCTTTCTTTTTTTTTTTTTAAAGTAGGCTCCACACCCAGGAGGAGCTTGAACTCACAACCCTGAGATCAAGACCTAAACTGAGAGGGTGCCTGGGTGGCTCAGTGGGTTAAAGCCTCTGCCTTCGGCTCAGGTCATGATCCCAGGGTCCTGGAATCGAGCCTCACATCTGGCTCTCTGCTCAGCAGGGAGCCTGCTTCCTCCTCTCTCTGCCTGCTTCTCTGCCTACTTGTGATCTCTGTCTGTCAAATGAATAAATAAAATCTTTAAAAAAAAAAATTAAAAAAAAAAAAAGACCTAAACTGAAATCAAGAGTTGGATACTTAACCCATTGAGCCACCCAAGCGACCTTACTTTTCTCTTTTAAAAAAATTCTTTTGCTCATTCATTATTCCATTGTGTATAGTTCAGTTTTTGTGGTAGTGTTGTTTTAAGTAGTAAATATTGAAAAAATATGGATTGAATCCCTGTACATGGAACTACTCTATTTCAGGACACAAGTATATGTTTAATATGTATCTTGTGATATTTTTTGAAAGTCCAGAACTTAGATCACTTTAGCAATTAACCACTAAGAAATGCTTAAAGTGTAGGAGTTAAATTCTATTAATAGATTGAGGTAGACTATTGGAATCTTTTTTTTTTTTTTTTAAATTCAAAACCTGAATAGGTTTTTCACCTTAAGGACAGTTGTCATATTTTTAGAAATATTTTATATATTATTTCTGTTGCCGGAAGAAACCTTCCTTTAGAAGGTCTGTTAGAGGTAAATATCTTTTGTATTATAAATGAATTATATAAATGACTTCAGAAGAGAACATAGTTTTTAAAATACTCATGAATCTTTTGTATTATAAGACGCTCTCAGTTGAAGTAATCTTAAGATTCTGATGTAAATGGGGTACTTTGAATTAAGGAGTTTCTGAAATGTAAGGAAATGCAAAGATGATTTAGTTCAGTAATTCTTAGAATGTAGTAAATGAGTGTCTTTCTAATGGGCCTAGAGATTATCCAACTTCCTGAAACTTATTTTTACATACTTACTAGGTGAATTTTTCATGATTACTGTGATTTGGTGTTCACAAAGTAAAATTAGTATGTTACTAGACTTTGCTGAGAGCTTTAAATCATATTCTAAGAAATGTGGCTACTATATATAATATTTGGCAACATTATATAGCTTGTGTGTTTGGCCATGCCAGTTAATGGAATTGCCCCAGTGTTTGGTAACATCAAGTATTATTTTGAATGGTCCTAAGTTATGTAAATTCTTAGGTTACAGAGATCTTCTAATGTAAAATAATGAAACAACTAGAAATTTTAGTCACCAATTTGTTACCTACATATTCATTCTCTCATATTAAAAGAGTTCTTTCTTTCTAATAGCTGCTTCTAACTGTAAGAATTTATATTTTAATCACATTTAAGAGTGGTGCTATCTTTCTTGAACTTTTTATTATGGAAAATTTCAAATATATTTTTAAAAAGATGGACTAGTGTAGTGAATCATCATGTATTTATCACTTGTCCTCAGTAATTAACAGTTCAGGTCAGTGTTGTATCATCTGTAGTCCCAACTTCCCATCCCATGTTTTTTTGGAGCAAATCCTGAATAAATCATTTTGTTTGTAAGTATTTCTGTAAATATCTCTAAAATATAAAGACTTTTCTTTAAACTTCAACCATAAATATCATTAGTATCCTAAAAACGAGTAATTCTTTAATCAAATATAACTAGTCAATGCTTAAATTTTCCTGATTGTCTCATAAATATTTTTTTACAATCCTTATGTTGGTCTTGGTTGATAAGTCATTGAGGTCTTTTTTAATCTTTCAAGTCTCTCTTGTATCTGTTTTTAATTTTTCCTTTTCAGTTTATTGAAATAAATAAATAAGGTAGTTTGTCCTGTAGAATTTCCCACAGTCTGGATTTTCCTGCATGGTGATTATTTAATAGGTTCTTTAGTCACTGAAGTGACCTGTTCTCTCAGGTTGGTCATTAGAGTTGGAGACTTGCTCAGACTCTTTTTTGACAAGTATACTTATTGAGGGTGTTGTGTATTACCATCAGGAATCATATAATGTCTGTCTCTCTTCTTATGATAATAGCAGCCGTGGATGATCATTGCCTAGATATGTTAATTCACTGATGGTATAAATTAATGTCCTAACTGGCATACACAAATGGGGGCTGGAGAGAATAACTGTGACTAGTCCTTACCTTCACACGAACCAACCCACCTATATTTTGTCTTCTAAACTATTAATCATTTTGCCATTTTACAACTTTGTTGAACCTTCTGCTAAAGGGAGACAGTTTTTAAAAGGCTAAAACAATTTGACAAATATGCTTTATGCTTTATTATCATCTTTAACTTATGAACATTACAGGTTAGTAGTATTTCGATATTTGTAATGTTTGCACTACCCAAGTGGGAAAATACCACTCAGTTATTTCTTACTGTAAGGGTACTTAGATTCTTTTTTTTTTTTTTAAGGGTACTTTTAGATTCTATCTTATTATAACTTCATTTTTTTGACTTGTTAAATGTTCTTATTAGAAGCTTGAATAATTTAGCATAAAAATTTTGCAGATATATAATGGGACTCTGATAAACTCTAATGGGAGTTGGAAATAGCTTTTTTAAATTGAGATTTTATTTATTTGAGAGAAAGAGAGCATGAACAGGGGGAGTAGCAGAGGGAGAGGGAAAAGCAGCAGGGAGCCTGACTTGGGACTCATGCCAGGACCCTGATTTCATGACCTGAGCTGAAGGCAGATGCTTAATTGACTGAGCCACCCAGTTGCACAAGAGTTAGCTTTGAAAAAGAAAAATAACCAGTGATTTACATAGTACATCAGCAGAATTCTAAGCCAGAAATCTTTGGTATTTCCATTATGCTTGAAGAGCTTCTTCAGTAAATGGTATTCGATGTTATTTGCCCCTTTTCTCATTCTCTCATGAGTGTACAGTGCACACTATTCCAGAGACTGCCTGAGGTGATGATGTCATCAGTCTACTGGCTGATGGAGTGTGTGCTTGTGTATTCTTGTGTTTTCAAGTTTCCTTAGTTTAGTTTTTTCCTAAGCAATGCTTTTTTATTTAAACAAACTTTATTTTTTAGAATAGTTTCAGGCATAGAAAAAAGTTATAGAGTTCCCATATACTTTGTACTCAAATTCCCTTAATATTAACACATTTATGATACATTCGATATAATTAATGAGTCGAGGTTGATAACATTATTAACTAAAGTCCATACTTGATTCAGATTTCCTTAGTTGTTTTTTTTTTTTTTTTAAGATTATTTATTTATTTATTTATTTATTTGTCAGAGAAAGTGGGAGCAAGCACAGGCAGACAGAGTGGCAGGCAGAGGCAGAGGGAGAAGCAGGCTCCCTGCTGAGCAAGGAGCCTGGCGTGGGACTCGATCCAAGGACCCCGGGATCATGACCTGAGCCGAAGGCAGCCGCCTAACCAACTGAGCCACCCAGGCGTCCCCAGATTTCCTTAGTTTTTACCTGTTGTCCTTTTCTGTTCCAGGATCCTATCTGGAAAGCACATTACATTTAGTAGTCATGTTTCCTTAGGGTCCTCTTGACTGTGATTTCCTTGTTTTTGATGGCCTTGATACTTTTGAGAAGTATTGGTTAGATATTTTGCACAATGTCCTTCAATTGAAATTTGTCTGTTTTTCTCTGATTAGACTGGTCCTTATGGGTTTTGGGGAAGAGACCACAAATTTTACTTTGTAAAATGCCATTTCATCACATCATTGCCAAGGGTATATATTGTCAACCTGACTTGTCATTTCTGATGTTGATTTTGATTATGTGGCTGAAATAGTGAGTTTCTCATTTTTATTTATTTTTTTTAAAGATTTTATTTATTTATTTGTCAGAGAGAGAGAGCGAACGAGCACAGGCAGACAGAGTGGCAGGCAGAGGCAGAGGGAGAAGCAGGCTCCCTGCCGAGCAAGGAGCCCGATGTGGGACTCGATCCCAGGACGCTGGGATCATGACCTGAGCCGAAGGCAGCTGCTTAACCAACTGAGCCACCCAGGCGTCCTGAGTTTCTCATTTTTAATAGGGCAAATATCAGTAGATATAATCCACAGTTAAAAACAGCTCTTTGGAGTCTTCAGTAATTTCTGGGACAGTGAAGGGGTGTGGAGACCCAAAAGTTTGAAAATTCCTCAAGCCTTTAGTAATTAACACTTTAAAGAATAATTTATAGCTACCTGATATGAAAAGAGGGATCCAGAAGGTGATGGGGGTGGGGAAAGGGTAGAAAGAAGAAATGACGGGGTCTTCAGGAATGAGGGAGTGATGATCAAGATAAAATTTGGCTATTAAAAAATTGTAATATTGTGTTAGCATTACGATCTGTATCTTTCAAGCAGTTTTTGTTTTCTTTCTGTTTCATTTTGACATTTACAAATACTGGTTGGATGCTTACCTATTTTGTCTTTAAGAGTTTTAATGTTTTGTCTGATTTATCTGCAAAAATAATTTGTTTCTTTCCAGTCATTATATGGTTAGGACTATTGTTTTGTGTATGTATGCCTGCAGGTGAAAGTTGATGGAATGTTTATAGTGTTTAATATTTTTTCAGAAATTAATCTTTTTTTTACAATTTTCAGAATCATTTAAGATGTATTATTTTGTTCCATTTTGGAATACATTGTGCCCTCTTTAAGGGGTCTCCTCTTTGGGGAATGTGGCGCTTTTGTTTCTGTTTTTTATCTCTCGTGTTTTCCTTCTTTTCTTTTCATTATGCCTTCTTGTTGAATTCCTTCATCGCTCTTCCTGCTCACTAATTTATTATTGTATTATATTTGTTTTACTTGTCAATCCTGCTATATACTTTGTTTCATCATAATATTTTTATACCCATTATTACTAGCTGCTTTCCTGTGAATGTTTGGTCATAATTCATTTTTACAATATCCTCTCATATCTTTTTGAGCATATTTATTACCATTATTTTAAGTTTTTGATGGGTTTGGTTCAGTAGTTAGCTCTCCAGCTGAGACTCCTCAGTTTTTCTTTCATAGCATTTGGACTCCTTAGGATATTAATTATTTTTGTTTATGAGTTTATACTTCCTTGGGAATAATATTCTCTTGGGAATATTCATTGCTTTGCCTGATTGGTACTATCCTAGATAGAAGAGAAAGAGCCTAGGAGCTCTTTTAGTTGATCTAGGGAATATGTGTTGTAGAGTAGAAGAATCTCTTAAAATCATTGCTTCAGGGATGCCTGGGTGGCTCAGTTGGTTAAGCAGCTGCCTTTGGCTCGGGTCATGATCCCAGCGTCCTGGGATCGAGTCCCACATCGGGCTCCTTACTCGCGGGGAGCCTGCTTCTCCCTCTGCCTCTGCCTGCCACTCTGTCTGCCTGTGCTCGCTCTCTCTCTAACAAATAAATAAATAAAATCTTAAAAAAAGAAGGTAAATTAACCATGTTATACTTTCTTAAAAAAAAAAAATCATTGCTTCATTGGGACGCCTGGGTGGCTCAGAGGGTTAAGCCTCTGCCTTCGGCTCAGGTCATGATCTCAGGGTCCTGGGATCGAGTCCCGCATCGGGTTCTCTGCTCGGCCGGGAGCCTGCTTCCCCACCCCCTCTCTCTGCCTGCCTCTCTGCCTACTTGTGATCTCTCTCTGTGTCAAATAAATCTTAAAAAAAAAAAAATCATTGCTTCATCATTTTTCACTTGCCCTCCCACTAATATATTTCTGTTTCTTAGGGAATTTTTCTGTATATTTGCTCTGAGCATAGCTCGTAGTCTCAAGCTGCCTCTGTAGTTGTAATCACTTAGCTCATTTGGTGAAAAGAGCAGTGAGAGATAGTGGTCAACCTCCTTTCCTGCAATACTGCAGCTGGACGTATGCACAGTTCTGTTCTGTTCTATTCTGTTCTCTTTTTTCTTTTTTTAAAGATTTTATTTATTTACTTGGCAGAGAGAGAGAGATCACAAGTAGGCAGAGAGGCGGGCAGAGAGAGAGGGGGAAGCAGGCTCCCCACAGAGTAGAGAGCTCTATGCGGGGCTCGATCCCAGGACCCTGAGACCATGACCCGAGCTGAAGGCAGAGGCTTAACCCACTGAGCCACCCAGGCGCCCCTATTCTATTTATTTTTAAGTAGTGGAGCCCAGTGTGGGACTTGAACTCATGACTTAGATCAAGACCTGAGCTGAGATGAAGAGTCAGATGCTTAACCTACTGAGCCACCTACAGTTTAAAAACAAAGTGTTTAGAACTATGTTTAATGTTTCTAGTTAGTATTAAATCATGTTCTACCCTGGTACTGAGGACAGGGTAGGCAGTGATCTGTCCATTATTGCCAAGAGAAAAAGGGCACAGAAGGATGACTTCCAGCCCTCCCTCCTACCCTCAGGCCTTTTTTCCATCTGTGGTACTATACTCATTCTGGTCTAAGGTTGCCTGCCATACATCCATCTTTAAAGATAGGTTCAGGGAGAGTATTAGTTATTTCACTAGTAAATAACTCAGCTCTCATTTGTAAAATAAATTGGTTACTTTCTTTTTGGCTTTGTGTTCTCTATATGTAGAATAGCTGAGGTGGTGGGTGAGAGAGGACTAAAAAAATCAAAAGAACAGCAGCATTGTTTTTAACAGTTCATTCCTATCAAGATCTTTGGCTGCTGTGACATGCCCATAGTTTAAAAAACAAAAGTAGAACTATTAAGCACTTAACTTGCAAGTAAATAGATTATTTATCCAATAGAGAGCTATTTGTTTTGCTAAACTAGACTTGAGGAAAAGCTGGTTTTAAATTTTGTTATTTCTTTTAATATCCATAAATAATGCATTCATTCAGTTTTTAAAAGTATGGGTTGAAGATTTTTTACGAACATTTTTACTTTTATGAACATTTTTACTTGGTGTTTCTCCTGTTTTAAGACATGCAAGTGCTTCTGTAAGCAGAATATCATTAAAGCCACTGCTCTACACTTAACCTTTTTTTTTTTCCTGAAGATTTTATTTATTTGAGAGAGAGAGCAAGCACACGTGCAAGTGCTTGAGCAGTGGGAAGGGCGGAGGGAGAAACCGACTCCCCACTGAGCAGGGAGGCCCCATGTAGGGCTCCATCCCAGGACCCCAGGATCATGACCTGAGCAGAAGGCAATCTCTTAACAGACTGAGCCATCCAGGTACCCTTCTACATTTAACTCTTACTTAAATTTCTTGTGGGTTTTTTTTTTTTTTAAGAAAATAAAATGTATCCTATTAAACCCAGATTAGAATGTGAAGGATTAGAATTTTAGCATGTTAGAGATACATTAGCCTGGGTGACTCAGTCACTTAAGTGTCTGCCTTTGGCTCAGGTCATGAACCCAGCCAGGGTGCTGGGATTGAGTCCTGCATTAGGCTCCATCTGCCTCTTCTCTCTGCTTGTGCTCTCTCTCTCAAATAAATAAATAAAAAGTCTCCCTCACCACCAAGAAAATAAAAGTATAAGAAATGAATAGCAACTAACATTTGTTAAATTTCTATTATGTGCCAGAAGCTATTCCTAGTGCTTTTCATTTAAACTTATGTAATTTTCTAATAACCTTATGAGATAGCATTATTACCCTATTTAATGTGGGTATTAATTTAATACCTCATTTAATAGAAGAGAACACAGAAATAAGTATCTCGCTCAGGGCATACAACTATTAAGTGGCAGAACTGAGATATATTTTGGCTCCATAAGCCAAGCTTTAATTATTTTCCTATACTGCATCTCAACTGAGTTAGAATCAGAATATACAGACCCTTGAATACTGTTTCTACAGTTTGAAATTTTTGTTTTTAAGGCAATGTCAGACCATTAAATTTTTTTGTTCTTGTTTTTTTGGAGCAAAACCTGTTTAGAGTTGTGACTTGGGAAAATCATCTTGCAAAATTACGGGATATTGCGGAGACAACCAGCTAAACATTATAGAGCTATCTCTGAGGTGTCTTGAAAAATCCCAGTGCCCATGTTGCACCCCTGTTCATTTGAATTAGAGTCTCAGAGAGTGAGATGCAGACATTAGTACTTTTTAAAAGTCTCCCAGGTGATTTTTGGCCAAAGTTGAGAACTATAAAAATAAAGATGGTTAGCCCAGGGAATAAATAAGCATGCAGTTGTGTAATCTAGGTAGAAGGCATTTAAAACCTATAGGGTAGTAGTAGCTGAATAGAAAAATATGTCCCTTTTGGATTTTGATTTTTTCCCTAGATTTTTAGAATTTGCACATTCCATATTTGGGTTAATTTATTAATATGGAGAAAAAACAAATGTATTTTTGCACACTTACTATGTGTCCTGGTTTCGGCTTGGTGTCTCACATGCTTTCTCATTTAATTTCCATAGTACTGTGGGGTAGATGTTACTCTGTTTTTAGAGATGAAGAAACTAAGACTCTGAGGGAGTTAGTAATTTTTTCTAAGATCACATAGCTAATCAGTGGGTCATGTTAGGATTTAAATACATGTACTCTAATTTGTTATTCTTGTCATTGAATGTAAAGGCTAATGTTTTTATTATAAATTGATCTATGTCAGACACAGCCTTTTAAAATTTTTGTGTGCATTACTTTGTATAATGTATACTTGAAAAAGTATAGGATACATGATCTATTTTATTTAACTCAAAGCTTTGTTCTCCTACCACTAATTTTGATTTTTCTATCTGGAGTGAATATTTTGGCATTTAAGCAGATGCTAACTGTATTTTTATGTGTGGTAGATATTATGAGTCATGGTAGTTGACGTTTCCAATATTAGCAGTCTTTCCTCTGGCTTGATACTGAACAACATGATACACTAATCAGTGATTTGTTAGAAATTGAACTCTAGAAGGAAAGAAGCTATTTGTTATACAGCCCTTATGTCTTAATTCATATCATGGTCATGATTCAGTATAGAATGTGGGTGTATGTATCTGTGTAAGGAATTGGCCAAAATAAAATTCCAAGTAACATAAACTCTTACTTGAGACTGAAAATCAAAGTTATTTAAGTAGGTCATAAGATTAAGCATCATACAATGAAATATTTGTGTACACAAGCTTTTTGTCATACCTGGCATGATTGTGATGTGACTACATGGTTTCTTTATGCTTATCAGGTGACAAAGGATGGTTAGGTCAGACACAGAGGATAATGTTAATGAGGTCAAAGGCCAAGATTTAATTCTTGTTTCATAACCACAGACTTCACCAGCAGTCTCACCAGATGCATGACATTAGTTACAACTGACAAAGTCAGTTTTGAACTTTCCTTGTATATGAAGTCCTTGATGAAGGAGGTTGCTTTCATCATAGCAAGAGACCACCATTACCAGAAGAAATAGAACTTATGCTTCATTACCAAAGACAGGTGGTGAATCTGTAACAGTGTTATTTATAAAGGACAGAATTATTTAAGAGAAATAATGGAATTCCTAACACAAAGGAATTTGGGCATATGATAGCCAGAGACTAATAGTGGAAGAAAATATGAACATGCTTTACATTATAGCTTAAGATGTTCTCAGGTATTGAGGTAATTTTCTATGTTGAATTGTTATTATAACAGAATTTTAGGACTATAACAGATCTTATGAGCAAATAAAAAAGCTGAATTCGAGTTATTTATTCAGGTTTACCCAGGGAATATTGAGAGAGCTAGGCTTAGAACTCAGATTTCAGAATTCAAGTCCATATTAGTTCTTTGTGTATCTATGTGAAGCATGCAGAATATTGAGGTTTGGAAAATACAGAGATGAATAAGACCTTTTTTGCTGTTAGAGAATTTAAACCAATTCATTTCATAAACAGGAACTCAGCAAACTACATTTATTCTTTGCTAGGTATTAGAGTTATAATAATGACTAAACCTTTTTTTTATTCATACATTTGTCATTCAGTATTTGTTGATTGCCTCCCATGTGCCAGGCTCTGTTCTAGTCTTAAGGGATACAACAGTGACCAAAACAAACTTAAGTTCTTATTTCAGTAGAGCTAACATTCTAGTGGAGGAAGAAAAAAAAACATAAATATATACTCTTAAGTGCTGATTGTTGTGATGAAAAATAAAGCAGGGTAAGAATCTAGGGGATGGGTGTTGCTATTTTCTGAGAATACTGTGGAAGTCTTCTGATGAAGTTACTTTTTTTTTTTTTTTTAGAGTGGGGGGGGCGGGTCAGAGGGAGATAACAATTTTTTTTTTAAGATTTTATTTATTGGAAAGAGAGCACATGAGCAGGAGTGTAGAGGGAGAGGGAGAAGCAGACTCCCTGCTGCAGGTAACTCCTAGGACCCTGAGATCATGACCTCAGCCCAAGGCAGACACTTAACGAACTGAGCAACCCAGGCACTGAGAGAGAGAGAGAGAGAGAGAGAAACTTAAACAGAATCTTAAGAGAATCTTAACCCCATGTGGCACTCCATCTCACAACCCTGAGATGATGACCTGAGCTGAAATCAAGAGTCAGATGCTAATTGACTGAATTACGCAGGTGCCCTTGATGAAGTTACTTTTTTTTTTTTTAAGATTTTATTTATTTATTTGACAGAGAGAGATCACAAGTAGGCAGAGAGGCAAGCAGAGAGAGAGGAAGAGAAGCAGGCTCCCTGCTGAGCAGAGAGCCCGATGCGGGGCTCGATCCCAGGAACCTGGCATCATGACCTGAGCTGAAGGCAGAGGCTTTAACCCACCGAGCCACCCAGGTGCCCCAAAGTTACTTTTGACCAGAGTCCTAAAGGGTAATTGCCATTGTGGAGCTTGCAGGTCTATTAGGCAGCTGTGGTGCTTATGCTGTAAGTGTTGAGGTTTGTGGGGAAGGTGAATTAGGTGTCTTTCACCTCCTCAGCCAGGAAAATGGTGGTGTGGTACAGTGGCACAGTCTCTCGGAGCACATGGAACTCTGTGGGCTCTCCCCTGCAGTTCTGCCTGATAGAAGGATGCAGTGACAACACAAATATAGTATCCCTTTGTTTTGCCTGGTGTGGGAGGTCAGGACATCCCTCACCGAGGATGTGATGCTTTATCTGAGATAAGAAGAAAGAGTGCAGCAGGATGGTGACTGGGAAACCTTTAAGGAGGGGAGCTCAGGAGAGGTTAAGGAGGGAAACTAATTTGAGGAGTTGTTGGTGAATAGACCCCATTTAAAAATTAAGTCAATGGAATCATCTGGGAAAAGCATGTTGAATGGGGACAAAAAGAGATTCTAGGATGCAACCTGGAGGGCAGGGGTAGAAGGAAAAGGGAGCCAAGCAACAAGAGGGAAGAAGAAAAAAGAGAGAAAATAGCTTGGAAATTGGGGAAGGGGAGAGAGTTTTGAGAAAAGGAATGATTTTTGATGGCCAGTCCTAAAGAGTGATCAGTGAGGTTTAGCTGGGAAGGGTAAGATTGGTTAGACTTGAAATGTCTAATAGTATAGCCACATATGTTTAAATTAAATAAATTCAGCGCCTCAGTTTTCACCAGCCACATTTTAAGAATTTAACAGCTACATGTAGTTAGTAGCTATTCTACTGGATATTGTAGATATAAACTATTTCCATCATTGAAGAAAGTTCTATTTGGTAGCAGAGTACTAGACCATTATAATATTAGGGAAAAGTTGAATAAAAATTCTTTTTTTTCCTATTTGTGGTAGCAATAGAGAAAATACTATGAGACAACTAATTATGTTGATGAAGAACTGATACTAGGAAGTCAGAGTTTTATCTTGAACGGTGATAGCAGAATTGTCAATTTGAGCTGAGCCTTCAAGGTCAGGGAACTTTCAAGCTATTGAACAGGGAAGCAAAAAGAAAGGGAGAGAAATGCAAATCACTCTGAGCATAATCAATTTTACTAGACAGAGAATTTAGGTAAATTGCAAAGCTATCTTATAGGGGATCAGAACACCCTGTGGCATGAATAATTGGTCCATGCTGTAGACAATTTCAGTATCAGGTTTGGCGCTTATTTTCTGAAGAGTGGGTACTATCAAATGTTTTTAAGTGGAGGAGTAACATGGCCAATGTGATAGTTTATGGAATTAATTTGCTAAATGAAGTTCTTGTTTTTTTCTTAGTCTTTGTTATTTGTGCACTTCTAAGTAATCCTACCTATCTCTGCATACTGCTTTTTAAAAAAAATCTACAAAGTACACTTATGTAAACTGTACCACTCAGGTAAACTGTTGTTAAGCCTCACAATGATTCTGGAAAGTTGTAACATTTATAATCATGTATTCACAGAGAAGAAAATCTCAGAGTTCAATAACTTGGTAATGATGGTGCTAGCTCAAAGAAGGAGTAATACTGGTTAAACAAGATAACTTACCTCAATGTCACATAAATTACTGTTACAGTACATACAGTCTTCAATATATGGTCATCTTGTTGGCAGTAGAACCATGTCTTTATTGTGTTTTTGAATTCTAGTACCTAGCAGAGTGAGGTGAAACGTAATGCAGGGACATCTATTGAAAGGGGAGATGAGAAATGAAGTGATGTGGGTCTGGCCTAGGTAATAGTATTGATGAGAACTGAAGGAAAATACTAGATGTGAGGTAAACATTGTCTTGGTAAAAATCATCAGAACTTAATGACTTCATGAGATGTTGGGGGTAAAGAGTCTCAGATGATTTAAGGGTTTTGGTCTGAGTGAGAGAAAGATGCTACCATTGAAAGACTTGGGCAAATTACCATGGAAGCTGGTTTCAGAGAGAAGCTACTGAGTGCTGTTTTTGACTTAAAGATGCTTTCTAAAACCAGCTTCCTTTGTTTATAGATTTTAGAACCAGAAGTTAATTTGCACTAATGTCTGAACATACAGATAGCAATGTTTTGGAATGAAGTTTTAGAGATAGGGTAGGACTTGGAAGTCTTCTGAATAAAGGTGATAAATACACCTTGAGCATGAACAAAATCTTCAGAAAAGGAGTAGATAGAGGAAAAAAAACAACAAACAGTTGAGGACTGAGCACTGGTTATGGCCACTCATTTACTGAATGAGAAGAAGAGTGGAGTCAGGAAAACAGGAGAAGGGAAGGCAGAGGGGAGTAGAGTGCTTTAGGAACCAAGAGAAGAGAAAGTTTACATGGGGAAAAGGCTGATAGAATTAAATACATGCAGGGAGGATAAAAACTGTGAAAAAGCCCCAGAGCATGCCGGAGAGGACTTCACAGATTGGCAGATTGACTGGAATTTCCCAAAGCCTCAGAGTTTTTTGTTTTTGTTTTTAAAAGGATTTGGTTTCCAGTGTAAACATATTGTTGCACTTTTTTTTTTATTGGGCTACTTCTTAAAAGATTAATGCACCACTCAATTCATTTATACACTGGGTGCTTTCTAAATTCAGATTCAAGTATTTGACATTAAATCACTCCTGAGAAAATTTGTTTTTTTTTTTAGATCTTGCCATATTCAGAAGTTGCTGAAGTTCAAGAGACAGTGAGTAATATATGGTGCTATGTTTGAAATGTTAACTTTTTTTATTTTTTGAGGATTTTGAGTTGGATTCTTAAAATATATTTTTCACTGTATTTTATCATAGATATGTCATTATACTAAGTAATTCATGTAGATTGAAAAGATCACTTTAAAAATGTTTTCATTTTTTCCAAAATGTGAATGGATTAAATTTTTTAACTATAAAAATAATGCATACCAATGGGGGCATATTTAAACAATACAGAAGAATATAATAAATGAAATTCTGCCTTCTAGAAGCAACCACTTTTAATATTTTGGTGGCCTCTCTACTAAGTTTCTTCATATGTATATGTCTTACATATGAAATTTTATAAAAGTGGAGTCATAAAAACTTTTTTTAACCTATTTTAAAAGTCAGAACATAATGATGTTCAGTCAGTGGGGAAAAAAACTTCAATGGCTACATAGTATTTCATTGTATGAATGTATTATTTAATAATAGAATACTGTTTTAGATTACTCTAAGTGATGTGATAAATATCTGTGGACAATCTTTTTAAATATTTTGGGTGATCACTTTAGTGTACATTCGTAGAAGTGCATTTGCTGAATCAAAAGTCTGATTAGGTTATTTTAAAACAACTGCCTGTCAGGCCAATTAATAATCTCTATCTAACAGCAATGAGCTCTAGTTCCTAGAAAAATATTTCTGTAAAATATCTCCTATAAAACCCAGGGATAAAATGTACACAATGTGTGTTTTGCAGTTGATTGCAAGAATATAAAAAGTTCAGTTGAGTGTAGAAAGAGGACTCCTGTAGGAAGAACAAACAAATCTCTGCTGTGTTTTAGATCTCTCACTGAAGACTCTTACTCAAGGGCCAAAGATAACACTAAATAGAGCACTCTTGGGGTGTTTTATATAATCCTCCTTCCAAATTGTGGCTTCTGAGAGCCAGCTGCAGAAGGATTGCGTCTATGAACACAACTTGATTAACTATGTTGGGGGAAGAGGAGCAACTTGCTTGAAACTTTTTTTTTTTTTTTTTTTGGAAACTTTATTTTCAGGTTGTATTAAAGCTGTGCTTTGGCTTAAGCTCAAAAGATGTTTTAAGTCAAATCCATATGCATGTTTAAGGGGGAGGTGCTGTGCTTAAGGCAACGGAATCAGGCTTATAGTTCTTATAGTATTGTTTCTGTGTTATAAAGTGGCCATCTGTCCTCCATTGCTTAGGACTAAGGGTGTTCCCAGGATGAAGGGTGTGGTTATGAACTTCTACCTATTCATTTATACTTCTGAAAGATGGCAAGTTTTATGCTAATTACAGATGGTGTGGCAAGTATTTAGAAGTACATTAAGTAAAATCCCATTTTTGCATAATGCTCTTTCCCTAAGATTTGTCGACTAAATTCAGTAAAGATTTAGATAATGGCTGTATTTCATGCTTTAAGTTAAAATAGTTGTTAGCATACTAATTAATAATAAATAGAACAATTCCAGGCATGTTATTTTATCACTTTCACCCCATACTTTCTGCCAAAACAGAGAATCTGTGTATAGAAGAAAGAAATTGTTGAAATGACTATGTGAACATTGTTGAAGGGATAATGACAAATATGGTGTTATTCAATTAGAGAAAATGTTTCTGTCATATCTTTAATGGTCTTTTTTTGAACAAGCTGAGGAAAAGTTCCTGGATTCTTTGAGTTTCACGTAATATTTTGGTTCTCTAACAAAAGCCAAGAAGAGTGGCTAGCTTTTTATTTTTTGAACTTTACAAGATATTTGTGTAGAATGTTCCCACATTAATAATTTCACATTGTCTTTATTCATGTGTTATACAACATGGAGCTGTACAAATTAGGCCCAGATCCTAAAAGCAGTAAAAGTAAGAAGTGTAGTATGCAATTTAGCCATGCATACAAGTGTTATATAAGTTACTTGGTAAAATTAATATATAATCTTCTATTACTTATATCCTATTTCCCATTGGCATTACTTACAGGCAACTCTGGGAGGGTAATTTCATTTGTATTACAGTTTAATGCCTTTGTATCTGCAACATTCTGGGGAAGGTTTCTGAAGTCTTGCGTATTTTTTTTTTTATTGTATTTCCACTTTTATTTAGAGTGTTTCAGCTTAATTCTTAGTTCTGATGTTCCATTATAATGTATGTTTTCTGGTGCCTGTTCTTTTATTCTATCGTATTTTTTAGTTTCCTGTGATTAGCCATTCAGGTCTTACACCCTACCTGTCACACATACTATAATTTATACTGTTTCTTACCAACCTGAACCTTTCTCTGTACAGGTTTGTATGTCCAATTGCCTACTTGATGTTTTGAGTTGGATGGCTAACAGATATTTCAAACTTAACCTGTCTCAAACTTAGCACTTCGTTTCTTTCTGTAAACTAACCCTTCTCACTGTCCTTTCCATCTTAGACAGTGAGAGGTCCATTCTTCCAGGTACTCAGACAGTAACTCTTGTATCATTTTGATTCCTTTAAAAAAAAAAAAACAAATACAACAACAACAACAAAGCTTCATACTTGTTCTGTTTGGAAATCCTGTTGGCTTTACTTTCAAAATATATTTAGAACTCACCTACTTCCTCTCACCCTTACTGCTACCACCTGGTCCAAGTCTCCCTTCAACTCTTCCCTAGAGTATTACAGTAACTTCCTAACTAATTATACTCTTGTCCCTCTTATACTCTTATTATATAATTATATATTATATATTATTATTATACTCTTCTAGTCCATTCTCAACATTGCAGCCAGAACAATCCTGTTAAAACATTATAAGATTATGTCACTCCTTTTCTCAGAAATCCAATGGCTTCCGATCTCATTCAGAATAAAGCCAGGTCCTGACTAGGTCCTATGTAATCTGGCACCCCTTTACGTCTTTGACTTCATTTCCTACTACTCTCTTCCTTGTATTCCAGCCTCCCTGGACTTTTTACTATGCTTCAGGCCCTCCAGACTTGCTCCCATCCCACTCCTCAACTCTATACTTGTTCCTCTATCTGCCTAGAATACTCTTCCCCTTCATGTTGTTATGATAAACTTCCTCATTTTATTCAGTCAATTCTGTAGTGAAGTCTTCTTAGGCTACCCTATCTTAAATTATAACTCCCTCTTCCATAACATTTTATGTGTCCTTGTTCTCTGCTTATTTTTTCCTTAGTTTTTATACTGTATAATATGCAACACATTTTTACTTGTTTACATGTTATTGTACGTCTCTCCCACTAGAAATAACTACCACAAAGGGCAAACTTTTTGTCTTTTTTGTTCACTGCTATATCTCTTGATGCCTGAAATACCTGTCTATATAATAGGTACTCATAAATACTTGGATGGGGCCATCAGTGATAGGAATAGATGTTATTTATTTTGATTCCTCAGTGTCTCAATATGAAAAAAATTAGATTAATAGAATCAGATTTCGATGACAGACATGCTTGAAGTTATGTTGAAAGCATAATTTGAAACAAATACCAGAAGTTGTGGTATGCTAGGGATTCTTTTCTGGGAGCAAACAGGCAAGGAGTACAGCTGCAAAGAAGTTGATATAATGCTGTTAATTAACAAAATTTGAAAATATGTATGATGAAAGTGAACTTAATCATTTATCCTAAATAGAAGACCAATTAAAAAACCTTCAGAAATGACTGGCCTTGTGAAATTAAATAGCCCCAGCTGTGCATACATGGTTAGAACCATTGTTCTCCTTCAAGAAATTCATATTTAGTGGTAAATCTAGGGAAATTAGTAATTATTCATATCAATACACAAAGATATTTTTAGAGACTGTCTATGAAATACCTGTCAAGTCAGTTTCCTTCTTTCTGTTTTCCAGTATCATATTAGTTATTGGTACATAACAAATTATCCAAAAATTAAGTGGCATAAAACAACAAGTATTTGTTATTTTATAATTTCTGTGGGTCAGGAATCCAAGAGCAATTTACTAGGTGTCTCTGGCTCAAAAATCTCTCAAAAAATCTCTCAAATGGTCACAGTCTACTGGGCAAGCTACTGGGGAGGCTGTGTGCTGCAGTCTCACCTGAAAGCTTGACTGGGTGGATGGAGGGCAAGGAGGGCCAAGGCAGGAGATTTATTTACAAACTCAAGGAGTCAGTTGTTGAAAGACATCATTCCTTCACCTCATGGGTCTACCTACAAGGCTGCCTCATGACTCTACAGGTGGCTTTCTCCAAGGAGAGCGAGAGACTATAAATAAGATGGAGGTCATGGTCGTTTTACTGTGTAATCTTGGAAGTGACATCCATTCACTTCTGCCATATTCTGTTCATTAGAAGTGTTTAAGTGACTCCAAAATACCCTCTAAGAGGGGGGTTTATACACAAAGACATGGGGATCACTGGAGCTTTTGTAGAGCTCTCCTGCCAAAAATACTTTAATCTTTTCCCACATGCTTTCTAGTTGTGGTAACATGGCCATAAGTAACAGGGACTTGAGCACAATAGTTCATTGTCATTATAGCTGTATTTTTTTAGTTTATCTGTGAAGTTGAAATCAGTTCACAGAAGAATGAGCAACTGCAGAAAAATGACTAGAGTAAATATCTTTAAAGGAGTTAAAACACAATTTTGAGCATTAGGGAAGCAACAAGGCCAAGATTTTTCCGAAGGAGGCAAAGCAAACAACTGCTACCTTTCTTTTTGGTCACAGATAATTAAGATTCCTTCATTCCCTTTAAATAAAAGCAAGCAATAATGTAATCAGTGGGAATTTTTTATTTTTGTTGTAACTTTAGTTTTGATGTTACTATACTTGGTATTTGAGATGAAGGAAATCTAAGGACTCTATTTCTACCAAAGGAGACCAAAACACTTGTCCATGGGCAAACCTTTAGCATAATCTCCATAGGCAACATTTAGCATAATGTTCTATGTTAAAATAGTTACTAGACAAAAGGTCAGTAGTCTTTTACTGTTTCTTTTAGTTAATTGCAAGTTACTCATTTCAGAATTGAGTCTTCTTACTTCCTAAAGACCAGTAGATCCATGTGCTAATAGTTCCTATTTAGTGGCTCCTAAGAAAATTTGTCTGACAATAAAATTTATCAATTTATCATTCTAATCCATATTTCTCTTTGTTCTTTTTGCCATTTGAGAAAAAATTTGTTCTACCTTGTTGATGTCTTTGTAAAAGCTCTTTGCACAATGCTTGGCATATAATAAGCACTCGAAAAATGTTCCTTTCTTTTTATAGAAGAAACAGACTGAATTTCTATGTAGAGTTATTGCTTTCATGGCATGCAGAACTAATATTTAATATTGCATGGGTGCTATAGATTTGAAAACCATTTAAATATAAAGAATGGGCAACTTTGGGCTTTCCCTTACATTTCTAAATAATTTTACCACTCCTAACCCATATCTTGAGTTAAAATTGAAAGTAATTTTTGATTTGAATAATTTTCAAAACAAAATACCTAGTTGATTTCATTTTTGTCTTTTCATCTTTGTTTTTCAAAATTTAAACAAATATTTGATAATGCTTAAGCCAAGATCTTTTTATGTGTGGCAAAGGAAATTCCTTGTGAATTATGATTATTAGGATTGATGTGCATGTGCTTTCTACTTATAAACTAATGCTTATTTTCCTTGTCCTTTTGTTTCACTGCTGCTTCAATCCTGATGCATTTTGCTTCTTCCTGGTTTGGATTGTATTTGTTTGCTGCTCAATTACCCTGCATTTAAAGCTTCTTGGTGATAGCAAAGATGTCCTTGGGCCCTCAAGTAAGTAGCCAAAGTTTGAATGGCATATTTAGAGACATATTTTGCTGTGCACTTATAAAAGGCATACAGTATTTCTCTTTTGATTATTAAGTCATCTATTTTTCTTTCTAGGCACTGAAAAGCTATCAGTGCCCATCTGAGATTGATAGTGTTTGTATATTTACTTCTTGATTGTCTAAAGATGGATTATTTACTTAGCTAATTATCTAATTCATAATTCAGGAACTATTCTTCATAGTATTCCTTTGTACAGTCATCATAAAGCATAGACTAGACTTGAGACTGGATATGGTACAAGAAATTCACTACCATTTGAAAATGAAAACTTTTGTTTTTTCATAATCTTTACATAATAGATAATTTGGTTATGAAACACATTTATTTGTACTTTGGGGATTTCATAAATGAAACATGTTTCAGCTTAGGGATTTAGAAAATATACACATTAAATTTATGTCTGAAAAAAAATTTTTTGACCACTGTGCTACCTTTGTGGAAGGATAATGATGAGTAAAACATGTGCCCTGCCCTAAAGAATCATGATAGTCTAGCAGTGGAGTTATACCCCCATTAATAGATAATTTCAGAGCATTATAACAGAGGCAACTTTTGTATTGGAAAATCACAGAATTACTGAGGTGAAAGGAACCTCAGATATACTAATAAAGCATTAACTTTGTAGATAAAGAGCCTGAAGCTAAGAACTTAAAGGATCAAGGGATTAGAATTAGGTACTAGCCCAGTGTGTTCTTTCCTGGTTTTATATAACATCATAATGAAACCATCAGTTTGCTGAATTCAGATCTGACCAAATAATTAAAATATTACTGTGTCATAAATCAGATAAAGATTTAGACTTTGGGGCATCTGGGTGGCTCAATGGGTTAAGCCTCTACCTTCAGCTCAGGTCATGAGCCTGCTTCCCCTCTCTCTCTGCCTGTCTCTCTGCCTACTTGTGATAATCCAAACTTTATTGAATGGCAATGTAGAAATTATATTGATTTAGAAAGTTTTAGTATTTATTCCTAAACAGATATCTGACCATTGCAAGTCAATTCACTGCTCTGGGGCTCATTTTTTCCCCCATTGGCTAAAGAAGGAGACTGAGCAGGGTAACAGCAAGCATTTTTCTAGTTGTAAAATTCTTTGGTATGGATTGGTTGCTGTTTGTCTCTAATACTGATTATAGTATGTATGTAATTTTTTTCTAAAAAGAGACTATTTAAAGTAATATGTTAAAATTCCTTTTTAGGGACGCCTGGGTGGCTCAGTTGGTTAAGCAGCTGCCTTCGGCTCAGGTCATGATCCCAGCGTCCTGGGATCGAGTCCCGCATCGGGCTCCTTACTCGCGGGGAGCCTGCTTCTCCCTCTGCCTCTGCCTGCCACTCTGTCTGCCTGTGCTCGCTCGCTCTCTCTATAACAAATAAATAAATAAAATCTTAAAAAAAAAAAAATTCCTTTTTAAAGGGGCACCTACCTGGCTCAGTCCACAAAGCATGCCAATCTTGATTTTGGGGTTGTAAGTTCAAGCCCCATGTTGGGTGTAGAGATTACTTTTACAAAATTTTATTATTATTATTATTATTATTATTATTTAAGATTTTTATTTATTTGAGAGAGTGGGAGGGTGAGTGCACCCAAGCAAGGGGAGTAGCAGGCAGAGGGAGAAGCAGGTTCCTTGCTGACTGAGGAGCTGGATGTGGGACTGAATCCCAGCACCATGGGATCATGACCTGAGCTGAAGGTAGACACTTAACCATCTGAGCCACCAGGCATCCCAAGTGTAGATATTACTTAAAAGTAAAAATAAAATCTTTTAAAAATTCCTTTTAAAAATTCATAATTGCAACAATTCATAGTATTTAAATATATTGTTTATTTTATAACCAGCATTTTTAGAATAGTAGAAAAAAATGTTTTTAAGATTTTATTTATTTATTTGACAGAGAACACAAGTAGGCAGAGAGGCAGACGGACAGCAGGGAGGGAAAAGCAGGCTTCCTACTGAGCAGAGAGCCTAATGTAGGGCTCAATCCCAGCACCCCAGGATCATGACCTGAGCTGAAGGCAGAGGCTTAACCCACTGAGCCACCCAGGTGCCCCTAGAATAGTAGAAATTTTAAAAGTTGAAAAAAGTATACAGATATCAAAATATTTTTGTGTTTTCTTGGCAGCCTTACTTGTGATATATGAGTGGATTTTCCAATTACTTTAGTTACCTCATATATTTAAATGTTGGCTTAGGTGAGCTGATTGGCAGTGCTGAACTGAAAAATAGAATTGAATTTTTAATACAAGTTAAAATGGTTCTGTTTTAGGAATTGGATTTTATAAATGGGGGTCTTTACTTACCACTTGGAATAGAAGAGATTTATTGTGATTACATATTTTCTGCATACACAAACAAGGCTATATAATATATATTAGAGATGAGTTTATATTATACACTGTCAACTATTAGAAGGTTGAAACTGTATATTGACTGGAGATCACATATCTTTTAGAGTGAAAAGTAATTTCATTAATATTAGGATCCATATTGAATGAAAAAAAACTATAATGATATATGCAAACATACTTAGATTCTTTAAGTATTTGAGAAAAGGTACACCATCTGTAAGGGGAGTCTTATGATTTACATAGAGATTACTTATGACTTTAATTACTTAACTTTATCTCAGCTTCCTTAGATTAAGTGCAAACACCAGACTGTGAAGCTTAAAAAAATTCTTCAGATTTTTGTATTGATGAGTTGACTTAATAAGGTAAAGATGGTAATATAAAATATTCTCCTTAGGAGTTACAGCTGGTACATTAATTATGTTACTATTAATTATTCTAGCATGGTTAGTTTCTGCTACACTTAAGATTTAATAATGCAACATTAATAGCAAATTAGGTTACTTTATTTCCACTATAAAGTAGAACCAGAAGAGGGCACTGTTAGGCTATCTTGAGTAAGTAAGGGAATTGTGTCAGAAAGTATTCTGGAATCATGCAGTGAATGATTCATTTGTCAAATTATCTACCTAGTCATTTAGCAAGTATTTATTGTCAGTTTTAGGCCAAGGGGTACAGATGAAAACAAAGTGACTACCCTTATTTTCTTTTTTTTTTTTTAATTTTATTATTTATTTGACAGAGATCACAAGTAGGCAAAGATGCAGGCAGGGGGCGGGGGGAGTAGGCTCCCCACTGACAGAGAGCCCCATTGGGGGCTGGATCCCAGGACTCTGGGATCATGACCTGAGCTGAAGGCAGAGGTTTAACCCACTGAGCCAGCCAGGTGCCCCAGTGACTGCCCTTCTTGAGCTTACATTCAAATAGTCTAAGATTGTACAGATGATGTAGGACATCAAAGTGATTATTTATATTTTGCAAATCCTATCTATATAGTTGTTAATGTTCGCAAATGGAGTAAGAGAATAAATAGGAAAAAAATCCTAAAATTTTTCTAAATATACAGTATACTCTCTATATTGCTATTTCTTTAAACTCTCACTTCAACGTTCTCAAAATCATAAATAGTAATACCTAGTAAAGAATTAGAGATAGATGCAACTAAATTTGCACTTCTCAGACTGTTTTCTTCTTTATATAGTGAAGTTATTCTAGGTGTAGATACCTATCTGTTACTGAATGAATACTGAAACATACTTTAATTCTATTAGTTGTTCTTCTCATAATGTATTTTAAATTAGCCTAAAATGTACTGATGACTCATCCGGTGAGTATGTGTTGAACCTACCATTCAAGAACATGAATCTTTAAAATCCCTCATATTCAACCATGTGCTCCTTCTCTTCTCTATCCCTGTTGCCTGCCCCCAAGAAGTGATGACTAGATTTTATGTTTTATCATTTGCTCTTTAAAAAAATGTATTTTTTGATATTTTTGAATTCCATATGTGTCACTAAGTTTTGCTTGGTTGATTTTATGAGTGACAGCATGCTGTATGTCATATTCTAGAACTTGTTTTTTGTGTTAATATTGTTTTGGGGTATACCTACAGATCATTCCTTTTCGGTGCTATATGCTATTCCATTATATGATATCTATAAATCCATTTCATTTTCAGTTTATTAATATTTAGGTTGTTTTGATTTTTGCTCTTATGAACATTCTTGTTCTCTTGGTAAATGCATATAAGAGTACCATTTCTAGGTATAAACCTGAAAGTGGAATTGTTGGACCCATAAGGTATGCTGAAATTCAGTTTTATAAGGTAGTTCTGTATTGTTTTCCAATATGCTTATATCAGTTTATTCTCCAGCTGCAGTGCCTAAAATGTCTCATTGATTCCTATCCCTATCAGCATGTGGTATTATCAGACTTACTAATTTTTGTCAGTTTTACTAAGTTTAAAATATTTACCTCATTGTGATCTTAGTTTGCCTTTTTCTGGTTACCAAAGAGGATGAACATCTTTTTGTATATTTATTGGCCATTTGCATTTCTTCTTTCATGAACTCACTGTTCAAGTCCACCTCTCCCCCATTTTCCTTTTTCTTTAATTAAAAATCTCTTTTGTGTTGAGATACAATTGACAAATTTATATTAGCTTCAGGTATACAGTGATGATTCAGTATTTGTATATTTTGCAAAATGGTCATCACGGTAAGTCTAGTTAACATCCATCACCATACATAGTTACAGATTTTTTTTTCTTATGGTGAGAACTTTTAAGATTTATTCTCTTAGCAACTTTCAAATATGTAGTATAGCATTAACTAGCCATAATCATCATGCTGTACATTTCATTCACATGAGTTGTTTATTCTGTAACTGAAAGTCTGTACCCTTTGATTCCCTTCACCCATTTTGCCTGCTCACTACCCCCCTGTTTGTGTCTGATCTAGGAACTTGGTTTTGTTTTGTTTTTTTAAGATTTTATTTATTTATTTGACAGAGATCACAAGCAGGAGAAGCAGGCAGAGAGAAAGAGGGAAGCAGGTTCCCTGCTGAGCAGAGCGCCCGATGTGGGGCTCAATCCCAGGACCCTGAGATCAAGACCCGAGCCAAAGGCAGAGGCTTTATTTAACCCACTGAGCCACCCAGGCACCCTGGAACTTGGTTTTTGAACTTGGATCATACTGTATTTGTCTTTTTCTGTCAGACTTACTTTGTTTAGCATAGTTCCCTCAAGGTCCATCCATGTTACAAATGGCAAAATTTCATTCTTCTTTATGGCTGAGTAGTAGTCCATTCATTTGTCAATGGCACTTAGGTTGTTTCCATGTCTTGGTTATGGTAAATAATACCATGCTATGGTGAACATAGGGGTACATTTATCTTTTCAAGTTTCTGTCTTCATTTTCTTCAGAAAATTATATAGAAGTTGAATTGCTAGATTGTATGATAGTTTCTATTATTAACTTCTTGAGGACCTTCCATGCTGTTTTCCATAGTGGCTACAACAATTTACATACCCAGCAACTATGCACAGGCAGTCAGCTTTTTCCATATCCTTCCAACACTTGATATTTCTTTTCTTTTGGATAATAGCCATTCTGATAGGTGTGAGAATGTAGCTCATTATGGTTTTAATTTGTATTTCCCTGATGATTAGTGATGTTTAACATCTTTTTATGTACCTGTTGGCCATTATTTCTCTGGAAAAGTGTTTATTCAGACCTTCTGCCCATTTTTAAGTCAAATTGTTTTTTGCTGATGAATTGTATAAGTTCTTGATGTATTTTGGACATTAACCCCTTATAAGATACATGACTTCCAGGTATTTTCTCCCATTCAGTAGGATGCCTTTTCATTTTGTTGATGGCTTCCTTTGTGGTGCAGAATCTTTTTAGTTTGATGGGATCCTGTTGTTTATTTTTGCTTTTGTTGCCTCTACTTTTGGTGTTAGATCTAAAAAACCATCACCAAATCTAATGTCAAGGAGCTTATTGCCTGTTTTTTTTTTTTTTTTCTTAAAGATTTTATTTATTTATATGACAGAGAGAGAGAGAAAGAGAGATCACAAGTAGGCGGAGAGACAGGCAGAGAAAGAGGGGGAAGCAGGCTCCCCACTGAGCAGAGAGCCCAGGACTTTGAGATCATGACTTGAGCCAAAGGCAGAGGCTCAACCCACTGAGCCACCCAGGTGCCCTGCCTGTGTTTTCTTTTAGGAGTTTTAGGGCTTCAGGTCTTACATTAAAGTATTTGATCATTTTGAGTTAATTTTGGAATATGATGTAAGATAGTGGTCCGGTTTCACTCTTTTGTATGTGGCTGTCCATTTTCCCTAGTACTACTTACCGAAGAGACTGCCCTTTTCCCCGTTGTGTATTCTTGGCTCCTTTGTCATAAATTAATTTGACCATGTATGCATAAGTGTATTTTGGGGCCCTCTGTTCTATTGTGTCTTGTTTTTATGCTAGTACCATACCGTTTTGATTACTTTGATTATTGTTTTGCTTAGCTCTCTTTTATAGTTTGAAACCAGGAAGCATGATGCCTTCAGCTTTGTTCTACTGTTTCAAGATTATTTTGATTATTCAGGGTCTTTTGAGGCTCCATACAAATTTTAGAATTCTTTCTTTTATTTCTATGAAAAATGCCACTGGAATTTAAAAATTATTTTTGAGATTTTATTTATTTATTTAAGAGAGAGAGCACATGCATAAGCTACAGGAGGAGTAAAGGAGGAGGGAAAAGGAGTGGGGAAAGAATCCCAAGCTCAGCATGGAGCCTGATGTAGGACTCAATCTCATGACCTGAGCTGAAATCAAGAGTTGAACACTTAACAGACTGAGCCATCTAGGCACCCTGCCATTGGTATTTTGGTAGGGGTGGCATTGAATCTGTAGGTTGCTTTAGGTAGTGTGGACATTTTAAGAGTCTCATGCTCTACTGACTGAGCTAGCCGGATGACTAGTATGGACATTTTAACTATTATTTCAGTCCATGAGCATAGACTGTCTTTCCATTTATTTGTGTCTTCAGTTTCTTTTATCACTGTCTTATAGTTTTCAGTGTATAGGTCTTTAATTTCCTTGGCTAAATGTATTCCTAGGTATTTTATGCTTTTTGATATATCCCTAAATTTTCCTATTGAATTGTTGGTCTTTTTCCAATTGATTTATAGGGTTATTATTATTATTTTAACATTCTGGATACCAACCTTTTGTTAATTGTGTATGTTGCAAATATCCTGTTTTTCTTCTTAACTTTTTATGGCACCTTTGATTAAAATCTGAATTTTATTTATTTATTTATTTATTTATTTATTTGTCAGAGAGAGAGGGAGAGAGAGCTAGCGAGCACAGGCAAAGTGGCAGGAAGAGGCAGAGGAGGAAGCAGGCTCCCTGCCGAGCAAGGAGCCTGATGCGGGACTCGGTCCCAGTTAACCAACTAAGCCACCCAGGCATCCCTAAAATCTGAATTTTAATACAGTAGAATTTATCAGTTCTTTCTTTTTTGGATAATGCTTTGTTGTGTCTTTTTCAGGGAGTCATTCCCTACCAAGTTTATGAAGATACTCTTTTTATATTTTCTTCTAAAAGGTTTTAGGTTTTGCTTTTTATATTTATGTCTTTAATTTTCGTAAAACTATTCTTTGTGCATGGTATGAGGGTAGAACCTAATTTTTCAATACTCAGTTTTCCTAGTATCATTAATGGAGTAGTCTTTTTTGTTCCCTACCTGTTTTGTATGTCTAGGCTCAACATATGCATGGGTTTGATTTATGAGAGCTCTCTGTTACATTCTTTAGGTTAGTTTGTCTCTTCCTACATCAGTACCATACTTTTTTTTTTTTTTTTGACAGACAGCCAGTAGCCAGAAAGGCAGGCAGAGAGAGAGAGAGGAGGAAGCAGGCTCCCCGCCAAGCAGAGAGCCTGATTCGGGGCTCGATCCTAGGACTCCGGGATCATGACCTGAGCCAAAGGCAGAGGCTTTAACCCACTGAGCCACCCAGGCGCCCCAGTACCATACATTTTTAATTTTACTAGGGATTTTTAGGAGTTAAATGGATCTTGGGTTTAGTAACCAAAGGAGCTGCCATTTACTTTATGATAATGAAGTTTTATAAAAATATAAAGTTTGTTGATGGGTTCCTTTGGCAAGATTCTATTGAGCACCTTCACTATGCCAGAACCGTACCAGGATTGAGGATTTATGCAAGTATAGGGCAGACAAAACTCCCTTCTCATGTGGAGCTTATGGTCTAAAGGAGAAGGCAGACAATAAACAAACAAATGATATAATTTCAGACAGTGATAAGAGCTACAATGAAAATCATGTTCAATGAAGTGGTAGATATAATTGCGACAGAGTGCACAATAACCAAAAAAATTTACAAGTTGTATTGGGAACTTATTTATCACAAGTACCATGAAGAGCTTTTCTGAAGAGATGACATTTGAACCCAGATAACCAATGATGAGGGGGGGTCAATGGTGTGAAAGTCTGGGGTAGGAGTTTTCCAGGTAAAGGGAACCAGAGAGTTAAAGGCCCAGAGACTGGGGCAAAATGGCATGTTTTGAAGAATACCAAGAAGGCCATTATAGCTACAGCCAAGTAACTAAAGAGGAGTGTAGTAGAGAATGAGATTGAAAAGGCAATGGGAGGAGGGAGGACAGCCACTTCTGAGTTCTTAAGCCATGGAATTTATTGCAAGTATAGTGGAAGCCATTGAGGATATGTCTGCATGGTGCAGATCTGATTGATGATTTACAAAGATTGTTCAGGCTTCTATGTAGAGGATGAATTCTACACAAGCAAGGAGCAAAATAGTAAGTCTGGAAACTAAGTAAAAGTCTGTTGCTATGATCCAGTGGGAAAGCAATGGTAGCTCAGAACAGGGTGGTAGTTGTGGAAGTGGGGAGAAATAAAAGGATTCTGGATAAATTTTGAAGGTAGGCTACAGAGATCTCACAGATGAATTGGATGTGAAACATGAAAGAAAGAGGGAAAATAGAGACTGTATCTAAGGTTTTTGGCTTAAGAATGGAGAGGGAAAGAAAGTAATAATTCCACTAACTGTGGTGCAGGACAGGCAGGTTTGGAGAATTAGCAGAATTAAGAATTATGCTCTGGATAAATTTGAGATGCCTATTAAGTCATAGAGGTTATTTTAAGGCAGGCAATTGGATAAGAGATATAAATTCAGGAGTATATAGATTCTTTTTTTATGGACTTGATGGAAACATAATTTTTTTATATCTTGGGTGTTAAGGGGAGGTCTTTTTGAATTTTTACACTGAAACTTATAGAGCTAAAATATAATTTTTAAACAATTTGAATTTAAAGCAATTGACTTAGAAGATATGGTGATAAAAATGTGAACATGAAATTCTGGTTAAGCTAAAAATTAAATCTGTAGTGAAGACAGAATCATTCTCCTTCAAGATAAACCTAAAGTTTTTGTAGGCAGAAAGCACAGAAATGTAAAATGAAAGGACTTGGAGACCTTAGGGTACTGTGAATTTGGTCACAATTTACCCTATTCATTCATTGAGTGTATTTCTCTTTTCTGTCCTCTCTGCAACTGGGCATTGTTGATCTTTATTAGTAGCTTGGCCAGATAGGTGAATAACAGCCTTAAACACTACTTAAATTAATTATTGGGGCAGCGAGCTTTTAAGAGATTAGACTTTGGAAGCAAATGCTGGGTTGGACATCCTATCTCTATTACTTAGTCTTAGGCAAGACAGTCTCTGAATGAACCTCAAGTTTTTCTATCTCTAAAACAGAAATCATACCTACTTTTCATGAAAATTAGAAATTAGAAAAAAAAAGAAATTAGAATAGAAATTCTAGTGAATGTAAATATTTTATGCTGCTGTTAATTTGTGTTTTTTCTGATTACTAATGAAGGTTAACTCTCTTCATGTATTTCTTGACCATTTGTATTTCTTTTATGAAATGTGTCTCTTGTTTATTGCTTTATTGGCAAACATAAAGAGTTAATAGAACAATGAAAAGTCCATAATTGGGAGTACCTTTCGTTATCAGTTGACTATGTATTTTCATTTTTATAATGTCTATATTTTGTGTAATTTGACTCTTGCATACCTATCAAACTCAATTTTGATACCTATCAAACTACAATTAAAAGAACAAAGCAATTAAGCAAATTAAAGTATGGAATTGGTAAAATGAATATAACCATTGAGGCTGTTTCAGTCTTAGTTCTAGTCCATGTTATTAAGTATGCCATTTTGTAAATCTATAGCAGAAGTACTAATTCTTTTTTCTTCTTTCCTTGAGCTGTGGTAGCAAATAGTGACGAATCTCAACTTCTGACACCAGTAAAGATGAATCAGCGCCAAGGGAAAGAAGCTTATCCAACGCCAACCAAAGATTTGTATCAGCCATCTTTTAGTCCAGCAAGTCCTCATAGTCAGGGTAAGAAATTGTGCTTTTAATTTTGTTGTTGTTTTAAGGGGAGAATGACATTTTAGATGTACCATAACTTTTTTCTTGTTTTGGTTTTATGGTGTTCTTTTTATTTGTTTTGGTCATCCATTATACTCTTGAAATGAGTTTATTTTCCTTTACAGTCCTTTTAATTCCTCTTATATTCTCCAGTGTACTTGGTTAAGTTATACTTTTTGTCTAACTGAGTGACTCTCAAACTTTGTGGTCTCAAGACTGCTTTACAACGTTAAAAGTTATTGAAGACCTCAGAGAACTTTTACATGGGTTAACCTATTGATATTTATTGTAAATTAGAATGAAGAAATTTTAAAAATGTTTTAATTCATTTAAAATTAAACCCATTACAGGTTGATATGAATAACATTTTTATTTAAAAACAACTGTGTTCCTCCTTCCCTTTTCCTCAAAAAAAAAAAAATTTGCTCAAATTTGGCACTTTTGACATTTTGGGCTGGATAGTTCTTTGTTGTGGGGGACTGTCATGTGTCTTGTGGGATATTTAGCAGCATCTTTGGCCTCTAACCACTAGATGATAGTAGCACTTTTCCCAGTTGTATATAGCCAGAAATAGCTATAGACTTTGCCACAAGTCCCAAATTCTCTTTGGTAGAGAACTACTGTCATATAATTTTTGCAAATCTCTTTAATATCTAGCTAAAGAAAAGACGCTTGCATTTTCATATCTGCTTGTGCAGTTCATTTGTTAGGATGTGATGATTTGATTGAAGTATATGAATAAAATCTGGCCTCATACATACATGTAATCAGAAAAGGGAGGATACATTAATAGCTTGATACATAATTGCAGATAGTCTTTTGATACTACACCAAAATTTGACAAGTGGTAGTTTTTTAAATACTGGTTGCAAGATGGAATCTGAAACATATCAATAATCTTTTCATTCTCTCATAAAGTCCATTGATCTATCTTGAACTTTGAATGGCTTTTTACTCATGCATGATTTTTTAACATCATGCATTAATCATTTGGGAAGTAGTTGCTTACTGAATTATGCAGATCTATTAAGTGGTGACACATTTTTAAATACAATACAAAGATGTGCTTTATGCACATCTTTGTTTTCCTTGTCATACAGAGTATTAAAACCCTTGTCATACAGAGTATTAAAACCATATGTACTCTTGTCATACAGAGTATTAAAACCATATGTACTCAAGGTTTAAGATTAATAATATTTAGTATTTCATCAAGAACATATGTAAGTGAAATGGGCCTTTTACTTTAAGTGAATGGCAGTGAAGAAATCAGTGAATACTACAGCGTGGTGCTTCTGCCTTGATTTGTGCTAAGGTGCCAGCAGTTTTATCCAACATTGCTTTTGTACCAATGTCAGTACAAATGTCAATACAATGAAAATGTATTATGGAACAGTTTTGACCTTGCAGGCTCTCTAAAAGAGTCTTGGGAACTCCCAGGGATTCTGGATCTCACTTCCTAATTCATAATTGATAAATTTTGTATATTGAATTCTGCTTCAAAGTAAGGTTTACTTAATCAAATGCTTTGAACTCTTGTGGTACTACAATAGCCATGGTGGAAAGACTTCTGCTTTTAAAACTGAGCACTTAAATTTGGTGTTTGAAAGCTAATATACACTGATGTGTCTGTTTTTATGCCAATACCATGCTGTTTTGATTACCATAGCTCTGTTTTATAGTTTGAAACCAGGGAGCAAGTTGCCTTCAGCTTTGTTCTTCTTTTTCTGGATATTTTGATTATTCAGGGTCTTTTATGGTTCTATACAAATTTTAGAATTTTTTGTTCTCTTTCTGTGAAAAAATGCCACTGGAATATTTTTCTTTAAGATTTTATTTAAGAGAGAGAACATTGCAAGGGGTGGGGAGGAGCAGAGGGTAAGGGAGAGAGAGGGCAAAAAGAGTCCCAAGCAGGCTGCACTCAGCAGAAGTTATCAAATACTTCAAAAAATTTAATTTGGAGTCTTAACTATCACAGTATCTCTGTATAATTAGTCAGGTTTTGGTATCGTGACTTTATATGGTTTTTTAAAGATTTTATTTATTTGAGAGAGAGTGTGCATGCGCGCAAGCTGTGGGGAGAGGAAGAGGGAGAAGCAGACTTCCCAAGAGCAGGGAGCCCAACGTGGGGCTCAATCCCAGGACCCTAGAATCATGACGTGAGCTGAAGACAACCTTTTAACTGACTGAGCCACCCAGGTGTCCCAGTGGTGGTGTGACTTTTTGAATTATTCTTTGAAAGTAGGATCTAGTTACTTCTTTTTAGATGAATAGTAATTGATAAATAGTAAGATACAGGATCATTTTCTACTTTATTTCAGTGGAAAATGTTTTCCTAGTCAAGTGGTTGTTGGAAAATTTTTATTTACCATTGTTGGAACTAGAAAAACTTTATATAAAAACAAAAATAATGACCGTGTTAACGTTTATTAAATAGTTGTTGAATATATTTTGGAAAGTTAGCATTTTTGTTGCCAACATGATTTTTGAAGCTTGAAAGTGGATATATGGTACACACTGGTGTAAATAATCTTCATTAAAGGATGTAGCTTATATGGTTTTTCCATTCTGTGCACCACAGTTTTGACTGTAATAGATTCATCTAATTCATGTACCTGTGTACTAGAATATTTAGAAGAATTCTTTAATTTGCGACTTAATGAAGCAAGAAAAAGGTTAGTTACTAATAATTAAAACTACCCTCATTTATACTTATTATGAACATTTTCAGGCAAACGGAATTTGAGAGAATAGTACACTGAACACTAATATACCATTAGGTAGATTTAAGAAATTGTTAACTTTTTCTCATATTTGTTTCATTTATTTGAGGGTAAGGCTGGAATATTTAGAATAAGTTATAGACCTCATGATGTTGTACCCCAAAATACGTAATACAGTTAAGAACATTTTCTTATATAACCATTAAAGCCTCTATTTAACAGAATTAGTGATAATTACTTAATATAGGCTGATACCTAGTCTATATTCAGATTTCCCCACTTGTTCCCACGTCTTTTAACAGTAGGCTTATTACACAGTAGGCTGATTCCAAAAAAGATTCATAGATTTTGTTTGGTTGTTATGTCATTGTATTCCCTTTAATCCCAAAGAGTCTCCTTGTTTACTTTTATTTTTTCCTGTTGTTACTGACTTTTTTTTTTTAATAAAACTGGATCAATGTGCCTATGGGATGTTTGACTTTTTACATTGGATCACTTTATTGCAGGATTATTTAATTTGTTTTTCTGTCTTCTATATATTCTGTAAACTGAAAGTTAAATGCAACATTGATTACATTCAGATTGAATATTTGTGGGGAGATTATTTTGTAGGAGATGTGTACTATGGGGGAATGTATGCTGCATTACATGAGAATTCGTCTCATGTTTGATTGTCTCACTGTTAGTGACTTAAGATTAATCAGTAGGTCCAGGTGGTAACAGCCTTATCCTCTTCATTGAAAATTGCATGCTTTCTTCCTTTCTGACCCTAAAGTAAAATAGATCAGTTGGCACCTGGTAAAGTCTTTTTCCTCATCAGCTTTTTCCTTAAATGTGTAAGCACCCTTTGATGACCATTTAATCAGTTAAAATATTAGGAGTTGAAAATGGTGATTTTCTAATTTTGTCATTCTTTTTACATTTGTTACTAAAATTTTTCTATAAAGAAGAGATAATTGTCATAGAGTTGCTTGGTAAACATTGAAATATAGTTCCTATAGGAAAGGCAAGATAAACAGTTGTTTCCTCCCAAGAACCTGTTTTTAGATTAAATAGATGATGTAAAGTTTGTTTCCAGTGGTGACACATGAATTTTTTTGGCCCTTAAGGTTTTGTTGGTTTTTTTTTTTAAGATTTTATTTGTTTGACAGAGAGAGATCACAAGTAGGCAGAGAGGCAGGCAGAGAGAGAAGGGGAAGCAGGTTCTCTGCTGAGCAGAGAGCCCGATGCAGGGCTCAATCCCAGGACCCTGAGATCATGACCTGAGCTGAAGGCGGAGGCTTTATTAACTCACTGAGCCACCCAGGCGCTCCTAAGGGTTTTTTTTTTTTATATGATAAAGGACTTCATACCTTTTAATATATTCATTGTATTTCAATTATTGGTAAAATGCAGATGACACTAGGTACTATTATAAGGCTTAAAATGTTAATACATATGAAAAGCCTAGAACATAGCTTGGTAAATGATAACCATTCATGACAGCTGATTTAATAAATAACAATTATTACTATTATTATTATTTTAAATAAATTATTCTTTTGGGTTAAAAGCTGATACTTTGGTTGTTGTACTTCAGCATCTTTCAGAGGCTCATTTAGAGATTGCTTCAGCATGGATGCCCATGTAAACCTCTCATTTTTGCATTTAAATCAGTTGCAGTGTCATATCTTGATTTGCACATATATGTTTCTGCATTAGTTATGGATAAGTTAATATTTGTGGACTGAATTACATAGTGAATGTTCTTATGTATTAAAGTCAACCTGTTAGGATTTTGTGTAATGCAAAATATCTTCCTCTGGTTTAACTACTGGAATTTATATAATAGTTTCCAAGTGTCAAACTTGTTTAAAATATGTTAATTAACTTTTTAAAAAATTTATTTATTTATTTATTTATCTATCTTAGAGAAAGGGAGAAAGAGAGTGTGTAGAGTGGGAAGGGGGAAGGGCAGAGAGAGGGGGAGAGAGAGAATCTCAAGCAGACTCCCTGCTGAGTGAGGAGCCCCACATGGGGCTCAATTTCACAATCCTCAGATCATGACTAGAGCTGAAACCAAGAGTCACTCAGCAGACTGAGCCACTCAGGCACCCAGCTATCCATTAACTCTTTATTATGATGAGGATAAACTGCTGGAGGAAAAGAACAAATGTCCTATGAACCTCTTTGAATTGTCAACCATGTCTCAAATACTCTTGTTTAGTATTATCAACTTCTGAATGGAAAGAGTTAGACTTCCAAAAACTTATTGACAGTAGTGATGACTAACATTTAATGCTTTTTATGTCTCCAAGTACTTTTTACACACATTACTTACTGGAATTCTTGCAAGAACCTTATAGTGTATAAATCATTCTCCCTGTTTCACAAGTGAGAAATTGAGCAATTGGTAAGGGTAATTTCCTTGCCCCCATTCACACATTAATATATGATAGAGTTCAAATTTGAACCTAGATAGGATTCCAGAACTTGTTTGTTTTTTTGTTCTTGTTGTTTTTGTTTTGTTTGTTTGTATATGTGCATGTGTGATTTTTTAGTTTCAATGAATTAGTAATTGGATTTTTTGAGGCTCAAGTTTTCTGAACTTTTACCTTTGGCTCCCGTGTCTTTTAATAAACCCCATTATGTATTGAATGCTTTTGTGGAGATTTTTATTTTTATTTTTATTTTTGAGTAATATGTAATAGTGCAGTTATGAAGGGTGGTAAGTTTATGTTTTATTTTATAAGAAATTGGCCAAACTAGTGCCAAAGTAGTTGTACCATTTTATATATCTGTTAGCAGTGTATGAGCATTTCAGTTGCTCTGTATTCTCAACCTTTTTTATTTAACCATTCTATTGAGCATGTAGTGGTATCACGCTGTGGTTTTAATTTATATTTTTCTTACAACTTGTGATGTACGTGTTTTCACATACTCATTGGCCACTGGTGTATTTGAAGTGTAAGTTCAGAGTTTTTACCCATTTAAACAACTGGTATGCTTATCAAATTATTGAGTTTTAAGAGTTCTTTGTGTATTTCAGTATCATGCTTTGCTAGCTGTGTGTGTTGTATTTGCTTCAAGTTTTGGCATATCTTTTCATTGTACAAATGATTTATTTCAAAAAGCAGATGTTTTTTAATATTGATGAAGCCCAGCTTATCATTTTTTGCCCTATGATTCATGCTTTTCCCCCCTCTCTACTAAAGAAATCTTTGTGTACCCTAAGGTTGCAGAGAACACTTTCTGTGATCTCTTCTGAAAGTGTTACAGAATTAAGCCTTCGATCTCTCTTTATTTTCATTCTCACTATTACATCTTAAGCCAGGTCCTTATCATTTCAGACCTATGTTACATAGTACCACACCCTCCTGATTCTATTAGGACCTTGCCCTCCAGTATACCAAGCTCATCTTTCTTACTTTTTCTTTTTTAAAGATTTGTTTATTTTAGAGAAAGAGTGTGCACATGTGTGCAAGTGGGGCGAAGGGCAGAGGGAGAGAATCTTCAAGCAGACTCCCTGTTGAATGAGGAGCCTGATGTGGGGCTCAGTCCCGTGACCCATGAGGTCATGACCTGAGCCAAAACCAAGAGTGGGATGTTGAACCAACTGAGCCACCCAGGCTTCCCTCAGGCTCATCTTTCTTAATAAAACAACCACAGAAAATTATTGTTTATGTGTTAAGGTGAGATCATAATGAGAATGTGGCTGAATAGATGTAAATAGGCAGAGAGTACATAGATCCTCTGAAGTAGATCTCCAAGGGAAATAATATGAATAAAGAGAAATAGAAAATTACAAATGAAAATACAACTTTTAATTATTCAAGCTTGTAACCAGAGAGTTCACTAGATGCCTCCATTTCTATCACTCCCATTTTCAAAAAGTTGACAATTGACTGTTGCCTGAAGCAGTGGCTTCTGAGTCTGGCTGTGTCTGAGAATCACCTGGGAGCTTTGCTTAGATACAGATTTCTATTCCACCCTTATAAAGTCTCTAGGAGCTTTTTTTTTTCCCCTCGAGGGCAAGACCATGTATTTATAAAGCTCTCCAAGTGTCTCTGATGTATTAACATTTGGACAAATAGTCGAGAGCAGAAAATCCATATTCCATAATCTGGTAGTCAGGACTCTTAGTTTGTCTGATTTTACTGTACCTTTAAAATTTCATTTTGTGTTTCCCCTCCTCACGAACCCAGCAAGGTAGCTTGCTTCCCTGTTCCCTAGCTTGACTATGCTTTTATTTTTCCTGGTTCTCCCATTATGGAATGTCCTCTCCCTTCCCTTTGTTTATGTGAATACTTCTCAAATACTAGGGTGCCATTAGTAAAAAATGGCCTCAGAGTAAGGATCAGATTAAGAGTGCTTCTATAAGATTTTATGTGGACACTTCAGAAGGATTTAAGGTGTTGTCCCTTGGATTCTTTCAGCTAGACAAAGGGCTTCAAAGGGTCTTAAAACTGTACCTTTTTAGAAAGTCTCAGCTAGCCAAAAGAGCTTGTAAGACTCTTAAGTCTGCTGTCCTGTAGCACCATGACATATCACCATGAGATAGACCATAGTGAATGGTCTATCTCAAAGAAATTTGTGGTTGTGGCATCTGTTTCACTGAAGTTATTCTAATAAAATTCATAAGAAACTCACAAAGTTTTTACAAGAATGGTGCTAATGGAAGCACCACCAGCTTAGATGGAAAAGGATAGACGTGGTTCAAATAAGTAGAGCCTTTGTGTGTGGGGGGAAATCCCAGTCTTGTGTGGGCATGAAGCAGGCTGAGAAAGCTCCATTGTTGCAAACGTGGACCATTTCTTAAGAAATAGGGAGACTGACTCACAGAGTAGAGTGAGGAGCCCAGAGGGCAGAGTCTAGCTCCACAAAGGACTATTTGCAAAGAACATGACTGTGTTCTACTCAAACTGCTAATGACGTGTACCCAGCAAATTTCACAATTGCTAGCACTGTTGTGCCTTCTGTGTAACTCATTATCCTCTGCATCTTTTGAACTCAAGTCTTCATTGCAGTCCTATCCCTGGCTTCCTGCAGTGGGGCAAATAAGTTATATTTTGAGGTGATAGGATTTTGGTTTGTAAGAGGAGCTATCTCTGATGAGCTGTATGTGAGGAAGTAAACCCATGGAGTACCATTTGCACTTGAACCTGGCTTAAATAACTAGATCCTGGCCTTAAAGCCAGTGCTATAATAGAATGACATTTTGGTTAGGGGGAGACGATGAGTGTATTTTACATGTGGAAGGAATGTGAAGTAGGTGGACTATGGTGTATTTCATTTTCAAAGATGACTGCAATAATGTCTTTCATCTTATATGTCTTTTTTTTTAATGTGTCCTTGCAATTTGCCTATCAAGAAATGGACTTTATTCTTAATCTACCCCAGTCCCCATTCAATCTAGAATGGCCATGTGACTGCTATGACCAGTAGAATATGACAGAAGTGACATTCTAGGACTTTTGAGACCAGACCTTAAAAACACCTGGTAACTTCTGCTTTTGCATATTAGAGGAAGCCAGCTTCTGTGTAAGAACTCTCACTATCCAGATACTATCATGCTGTGTGAAAGCCCATACTGGCTTGCCCCCACTTGTTGTAGTCATCCCAGATACATGAGTGAGGAAGCTGTATTGGGTGTTCTAGCAGATAACTCTGTGAATCAGAGATAAGCCCCCCCAACTTACCTAAATTGCAGAATTAGGAGCAGAATTTAGTGTTCTAAACCAGTAAGTTTTGGGTAGTTTAAGGTATAGCAATAGATAACCAAAATAGTAAGCAACACAGAGTGATTAGAATTACATTTATAATTTTGGAAGAATATAGTATATATGAGAAGATTCATTACCAGACTGTACTGTCAAGGTGAAGTGTATACAGCCTGGATGAGAGTGACAGTGGTGGGAATTTAAAAAGAAAAAAAAAAAAGATTTGTCAGGGATTAGTGATTGATTGGGTAGGAGGTGACAGTGGAAAGAGTGAAGAAAGAATCAGCAATGACTTCTAGATATTTTGCTTGGGAAACTAATTTAAAAGTTTACCAGGATAGGGAACTATGGAGGAAAACCAAGATTGGAGGAAAGATGCTGGGAACTCCAGTTTTGGACATGGTGAGATTTGGACATGATGAGAAGTATGTTAGAGCTACTATGTGGTATGTTAAAGAGGAAATTGGCTTTATGAGTTTGGGACTGAGTAGAAACTTCTGCACTGGAAATGTAGATTTGGAAGTCATCAGCATAGACAGAGTAATTAAAGACAGTTAAACAATAATGTACGTCAGTTGAGAGATTCCCAGACAGTATTGTTTTTTAAGTGAAGTAGAATAGAATCAAAAGATCAGAGCTTATCTGATCTGTGAAATTTTTATTTGATACTCTCTGTGCTTACACACACTTGATTCAAATATATTTCTTCTTGTGAGTTATAAAAAGTTTGGGAAGAATTGAAGCTTGAAAAAAGTAGTTGGAATACCATCCTAAAAAAAAAAGTCAACATTTAAGGGTCTGATGGAGAAAGAATTGGTAAAGGAGGGTTGTATCCCAGAAGAATGAAACAAATGGTTTTATGAAGGAGGGGGAAGTGACCTATAGTTTTACATATAGCTCACAAGTCAAGCTAGTTAAGACAGCTGAAAAATTGTCCATTGACAAGATGTCATTGCTTGCTTTCGTGAAATCAGTTTTAGGGACAGTGCTGAAGGCAGAAGCTGATAGCAATAAAATTTAGTAAGAAAGATAAGGAATTGGAGACAATTCAGATAGCAGACTCTTTCAGGAATTGTGCCCTTGAAGGACCGGAAAGTATATGATAGCTAGAGAAAGACATAGGGCAAGAAGGGATTAGAGAAAGGAGATGTTTGAGCATGTCCAAACATTGACAGGATGAAGTCAGTAGAGAGAAATACAAAACATGTGAGTAAGAGGGGAGAATTAATAGGGTAGGTCTCAGAGGAGGCAGCAAGGATGGAATCTAGTGTGCAGGTGAAGGGATTGACAGGACTAGGAATACAGCTGGAAAGTAGATGAACCATGATAGTGGGGGTGCTGTTCAAGCCTTAGTTGAGGTTAGTATTAATCTGCCTTAGTGTGAGATTTTCTTCTGTAAGGTTAGGCTTTACCAGGTATGTGCAATAAAAATAATCATGGCAGAGTAAGTGTGGGATGCTGGCAGGGGAGTGGAGGTTTAATGGGTGAGTTTGGTGAATGCTTTGGTGAGGTGGGGAGGTCTGTAGGAGGAAATGTCCAAATTAGTGGACAGCTTAAAGGCATTGTGTAAGTAAGTGGTTGTGGGGGCTGAGGCAAGTGTTCTCCAGCAGATGAATACTGAAATGATGACATAATTGAGGGTTAATGTAAAAGGAAGAAAGGTGTAGAGAGTAAATGTCATTGTCATTAAATTCCTTATGACAGCTAGTCATTTTTTTTCTTTAATTTTCTTTTTCTTTTTTCTTTTTTTTTTTAAATTATTCATCTATTCCTACCACACATAGTACCTGGAACACAGTACATACTTTTGTGTCAAGTAAATGAATGAATGTCTTTACTGAGCATCTTTTATGTGCTAGTCCCTGCTCTTCTGAAGCTTAATCTCATTTTTTAATGAATAGATGCAAGTTTGGAGGTGATATTCATGTCCTAAAACCTGTATATGAATCTGACATGAGCCTCACATATAATACTATTCCTGTGTTTGCTAAAGAGAGAGTCCTACGAGAGAGGAAGAGCATGCATCAGGAAGAAATGGCATTTATATTGATCCTATTTCCTGGACTCATGCTAACAGCTACCATTCATCAAGCACTTACTGAATTTGGCTAATATGCTTGAAGTTGTATGTCAAAACTATACAAAACTGTTGAAATAATATGATAAGACCTACATAGGCACAGTTACTATATCAGTTTTACAAGTGAGAAAACTAAGGACTAAAGATGTTAAGAAATTTGTTCAAATTCACAAAAATTGTACATGTCTGAGGCAGTCACTGCACTCTACTGGAGTGAATTACAGTGTCAGCTATTTTTTTCTCATTCTTATGTGTTAGAAGTTTGTATTGCCAGTGCTTTAGGACGGCAGAGATTCTGATCATTTCTCTTTCCTAGCTGAGTCTCATTCATGCATATTGATTCATACCAATTTAATGTAGGTCATTATCCCTTAAAAACAGTTGTTAAGTTTGTTTGTTTGTTTGTTTGTTTGCAGTGTGGTTTCCTTTCATTGTTTTAGGATTTTCTTTCTTTTTTTTTGAAGGAGATAGAGAGACTGATTCTCCTCACTAGAGCCCCCACACATCAAGGTAGTCTTTTATTTGTCATATGTTTAGGTTATGGTAATGAATCAGATTATTCCAGAAATTATTTATGTGTCAGATTTTGTACCTTATTTAAAGTTAAGTGTACCAATTTACTTTAAAATGTTTTAAAACTTTAGTATGATTACAGTCTCTTAAATGGTTTGGTAATTTGTTTTATGCTGACTTCTTTGACCTTTATTTCAACTTCTCATCAAGAAAGAAAGATCTATTAATTAGTCTGTTGTCTCCCTTTCTCCCCTCTACTTTTGAATAAGGGCAATGCCAAGGGAGCCTAGAGACTAAATTAAAGCTCATCTCATGGATACTCTGTTCTCACTATATGACATTTGAGATTGTTATCAAAGCTTGATGAGTTACTATAATTCATCTTGTAATTCTTTGGTCATAAAAAGCTATTTTGCATGCTCTTAGTTTTACAAAACCATCTTTCAGTTTTAGTGCTTTGTAAGAAATCATAAAATGTTGCTTTTTAAAGGAGTCTTATTTCAAACTAATTTTTATATGTTTAAAATTTTTAAAAACTTTAAAAACTGAAAGTTACTACTTAATGTTACCTGCTTAACGATTTGTCAAAATGAATTTAGACCATGCTTGCTTTATCTAGACTTGAATTAAAATGTGTATGCTTAGTGTTCTGTTTCTCTTAACCTTCAGCAAATTCTCTTAACCCTGCCAGGTCCCTTCACTTGAGTTCCCTCGTAGCATTAAACATGACATGATGGGTCTGTATCTTCAACTTAACAGAAAACTTTAAAGGGGGATTTTCTTTGCAGAGTTTGCTAGTGTGAAGATGTTGTACCAGATTCCCCAGGGTGACAGTTTTAGACCTCACTGGTATAATCTCAGGTGGCACCTTCATTAAAATGGTTTATAGACAAAAGGAGACCAAGAAGTCAGTTTTCCTCCATGAATCGAAGCAATTCTTCCTTCCTTGGTAAGATACTTCTAGATCAATTCGTGAACATTTGAGACTACACACACATAACAAATGTGTCTTGAATATATGTGTTCTATTTCCTGAAAAGGTTTTTATCTGAAAGAGTACTTAAATTTATCCCCAGTACCTTTAATTTTTTTTTCCTCCTAAATGCCGTGCTTTGGTTTGTAGCCATAGGTAGTTTTCATTACAGATGGTATGCGTTAGAGGTTATGTTAGTTTTCTTCTGAGATATTGAATCCTCACTGTTAGATTTTTGAAGTTATTTCTTAAGACACAGTTGTTTTCTGTTTGAAATTTCTTGTGTTCAGATAGTTGCTTCTTAGAGAGGTATGAAAGTATCTATTAAGTAATGAGAAAAGGATATAATATTTGGCAAATTAAAAAAAATGAGAATGAAGTATTTTTCTAAATCTCTCGTGAAATGTTACAATATGTATGTTTTTCAAATGTTCCTATGTAGGGGAAACTGAAATACTTTGAAAACATTTATTGAAAAGTGAGAATGAATAAATTAGCTGTGTTTTAAACATCTTTACAAAGATGAGAGGAGTCTGTCTTATCCTTGCCAGGTTTTATTAATTGTTTCCTATTAAAGCAGTAAGATGAACGTAAAGAATATTAAAGGACACTTTTTTCTTTATATATGTTCTTTGTCCTTGTATTTAAATTATATATGTGTGTGTACGTATATATATTTATTTAAGGTGTGTGGTGTGTGTGTGTTTACTTAAGATAATATTAAAGAATTATCAAGTACCACTTGCACTAGTTTCTCAGCTCTTTTCTCTTGGGATTTCCTCCTATTTGTTTCCAGAGTCTGAGAGGTTGAGATTGCCTTCTTAGCAAGAGTGGTAAAATGGTTTCACCTATAGAGTTAGCAGCTACCATTTTCCTTTCCTTATTTGAGGCATGGAGATGCAAGTTTTCTGTATTGTTAGTAAATATATAGCAAGATAATAACTTAATTTACCAATATTTGCATAATTTCTGAGAGAAGATAAACAGTTTCATAGAAATTTTTCTGTTTTCATTTTGGTTGTTTTAATTTTGAACATATGTAGGTTTTGTTTTAAGAACGACACAGTGAAGTTTAGCAAACTCCTGTTTTGCGGATAAAGGAAGGGTTTGTGACAGATGGACAAATTCCCCCTGGGGACTACAGGATTTTCTAAGGGTCTCATGCAAGCTGGCCTTTATTCTGTTTTGTACTGTACTAGAAAGTAGAAACAAACAAGAAATGATATTTTCAGTCCCGATTTGTAATTGGGAAATTTCAGGACAGGAAGTAGTGAAACATAAGGAAACATAAAAACATGTACGTGAGTTCACATGTTACAGTTTGAGTAATATAGCAAACTAGACATTCAGAAAAAACCTTCCTAGTAAGAACATCAAAATGATGGATATGGTGGGGAATTTTTGTTTTATATTTTTGTTTTTGTTTCTGTTTTTTTATACCACTTTATTCTAACCAGAGCACTTCAGTGTTAAACTAAACACTGGTGAACTGTGTCCCTTTACTAATTCTGAATTGCTGTAAATGTCCAAGTTCTGCTAGCAGTTCAACACTTAGATTCAGTCATCTCTGACACATGGTAGATTTCATATAATGAAAATATCTAAAGTAATTAGTGCAGTATACTGAACTGATCAAAATAAAATGAACTTTGGGAAACAGCGTTACAAGATTATTACTAACACACTGCAATACTTATGTTACAAATTACTCATATATTGTTTATCATGGTTCTAGCCATGTAGGAAGAACTAGACCCCCTTCCTTTCTCAAAGGGAGAGAAAAGGAAAAATTAGCCCTTTTAGCAACTACATTTTCTGTACTTTTAAGCAACATAAATATTACAGAAAAGTAATGAACATATATGGAGACTGCAGTGCAGAACCTTATTTATAGTGCCACTGAAGATCAAACTTAATATAACCAAGTTTTGAATGTACATAATTGTTAGTGCCTTGACTATATTATGTCCAAAGAGTACAAAAACCTGCTCGCTGCCCAAAACAGCAAAACCTGTGTAGTGGCCAGCTCTGATTAAACAGGAATCACAGACACCTGATTTGTTTCATTTCTGTTGAAGAGCTCACATGTTTGAAGGGAACACTGCCCATTAAGGTGCACTTAACACTTTTCATATACCTAAAACAAGATAAGGATACATTTGACTTTTTTTTAACCCCACTAAAAATACCAAGACTAGCTATAATTTCCATGCCATTAATGTTTGTTTTCTCCCCCTGAAGATGTGGGACTTCCTTATGGTTAATTTGTTAAAGTGTGGAATGTTCATCTTAAGTATGCATACTAAGAGAAATTACCAGTAGCCTGAATACTGTAGCTAAGCATATATATCTGTAGAATCTCCTTCAAAAAAGAGTGTTTTTGAAAAGCCTAAATTAGTAAGTTCCAAATCGTTTTCATAGAGCTGGCTGGTTAATTCTGGGTTTACATCATCATTTGTCTCTATCCCCGGCGTTAAGAAATGATTCCCCCTAACCATCCAAGGAAACAGGCATGCACACACAGTGCATATTCCCCACTTCTACTTCTGAAACATTAGTCAGAGGGTCACATATGTGTTATTAAAAATTAAGCTCAAAACACTTAAAATAATTCAATATTAGAAATTGACTCTATCATAACTCTCTTCTTTATGGAAGTCACACTGAGCCAGCTAAATGCTCCATTTCCACTCTCATTAACATTTAGGAAGCAGAAGAATATTCCAGCAAGTTCAAACTGGAGGTTTAGTTATAACACTGACTCCTAGTTGGCTCTGTGGGTTCAGTAGATCTACTCCTCTTCCTTCGACAGAATTTGTTCCTGGATTCAGTCATTCATTCTTTGGCAACTTTTTAGCTGTTGCCATGAATATTTCATTTACATTCATCAATGTTTTAGCTCATGTTTCCCTGAGTAACTGTTGTCATCTATACAGGACTGTGCTTCCTAGAAATCGATGGCTCTTTATTTGCAAGGTCAGCCTTGTTTCCTGATAAAGCTATTACAGCATTAGGATCGGCTTGCCTCTTAAGTTCTTTAATCCATTTTTTGTTCTGGCAAAGGGCTTGTCATTTGTGATATCATCTACAACTATGGCTGCTTTGTTCCTCTCTAGTACATTTGTGCTATGGTATTGTTCTTGCCAGCTATATCCCGTATTTCAAACTTTACTGTTGTGCCATTAAGACACACAGTTTGGGGGGCACCTGGGTGGCTCAGTCAGCTAAGTGTCTGACTTCAGCTGAGGTCATGATCCCAGGGTTCTGGGATCGAGTCCTGCATCGGGTTCCCCTGCTCAGCAGGAAGTCGGCTTCTCCCCCACCCCATGCTCCCTCGCTCTCTCTCTCTCTCTCTCTCTCTCTCACTCTCTCTCTGAAATGAATGATGAATGAATGAATGAATGAATAAAATTTTGTTTTTAAAGTACGGTTGAGGGGTGCCTGGTCACCTCAGCTAGTTGGGCATCTGACTCTTGATTTCGGCTCAGGTCATGATCTCAGGCTCACAACATGAAGGCCTGAGTCACTCTGTGCTCAGTGGGGAATCTGCTTGAGATTCTCTCCCTCTCCCTCTGTCTCCTTCCCCCTACTCATTCTCTCTCTCTCACATAAATATTTTTTTTTTGTTAACTCTTTAAAAAAAAAAAAGTATGGTTGAACTGTCAACAAAGTAAGGGAATTAGCAGGTGGAGCAGAATTATCAAAAGTGAAAATCCAGAGAGGTGATGAGTTCTGGAGCCAGCATTTGTCCTGACTAGCACTTACTACTTTCTGAAGGTCTAGAGCTTGAGTTTAATGAGAAAAAGGGAGAGAAGGCCTCTGGCCCATTAATGATGGAAATTTGGGTTGGAGATGTCCCCGTGTGAAATAAAGAGTCCTTCTTAGTTTAAAAAAAAACAAAAACAAAACCTGAAAAACATAGCCATAGAGGAAGATACTGGTGTATTTGCCTATCTTGTTTGTAACTCCAGATGGAATGGGGGATCGAGGGACTCTGCTTTGAGAAGCACAAACATATACTACTGTAGGCTTGGGGCCAGAATTCATACAATCTCTGGGGCAAAAAACAAAAACACCCTTCAGTTTAGTTTAAAATGATCTTGAGTTATTAGTTTTCCCAGGTGCCTGGAAGAATCAATGCAGATACTTGTTAGAGGAGAGGTTTAAACACGTGCCTCCAGAAATTACTGATGTTTAGTTATGAGCTCATGTATAAACAAAACAACAAGATAGCATTATGATGTGGAAAAATCAGTAAACGCATGAGGTAACAAGCCACCATCAGAGGGAATCTGCATAAACTACCTGCCATCCAGACCAGCTTCTGCACCAATTGGAATTACAAATGCCAGAATGTGATTTGATGGGTTAAAGACAATATTGAAAGATAATGATGGGAACCTTTCAGAAGGATGAATAGATGGCTCATTCAGTTAAATGCCTGACTCTCCATTTTGGCTCAGGTCATGATCTCAGGGTTGTGAAATTGAGCACCACATTGGGTTCCATGCTCAACACAGGGTCTGCTTGGGAGTCTCTCTCTTCCTCTCCTCTTGTGTGTCCATGCTCTTTCTCTCTCTCTCTCTCAATAAATAAATACAATCTTTAAAATAAATAAATAAAGGGTGGAAGACAACAACCCTCTGATTAAGTAGTCCTCACAATTCCCAAGCAGGAAATCTGAGCATTAATAGTTGTTGGTTTTTTCTAAGATTTTATTTATTAGAGAGAAAGCACAGAGGGAAAGTGAGAGGGAGAAATAGACTTCCCATTGAGCAGAGAGCCTGATGCAGGACTTGATCCCAGGACTTGACCTGAGCTGAAAGCAGACACTTAACTGATTGAGCCACCCAGGCACCCTAAACAGTAATAGTTCTAATGCTGATATTTGACAAGAAAGAGAGCTGAAAAGTAATGGATTAAGTAAGCATTAACTTAGTATTAGGAAAGTAATAGAATAAATGCAAAGTAGACAGAAGGAAAGAAAGAATAAAGATAATAGATGAGAGCAAGAAAGACAAAGTTGATTGGAAAGTCTAATAAAAGTTCTCAAAACTTGAGCAGGATTAGGGGAAATAATCATAAGGAATAAAAAGACACAACTAGGGGCACCTGGGTGGCTAAGTGGGTTGAGCCTCTTGCCTTTGGCTGAGGTCATGATCTCAGGGTCCTGGAATGGAGCCCTTCATCAGGCTCTCTGCTTGGCAGGGAGCCTGCTTCCCCCACTCTCTCTGCCTGCCTCTCTGCCTACTTGTAATCTCTCTCTCTCTCTCTGTCAAATAAATGAATAATTTTTTTTAAAAGACACAACTAAAAATATAGGCAGGTGTTTAAAAGATGTAAATAACTCTAGCCAATAAATTTGAAAAAATTTTGGAAAGATTGTACTTCCCAAAATTTATTCAGTAATAGAAAATTCTGATGATTTTTGTATTCTAATTAGTATTATAAATTAGCTATACAAAGACATCATAGGCCAAGATAGATTTATAAACAAGTTCTACTGAACATTTAGGGAAAAATAGAATTCCAGTCTTGCCTTAAAACTGTATTTTATGGGTGCCTGGGTGGCTCAGTGGGTTAAAGCCTCTGCCTTCAGCTCAGGTCATGATCTCAAGGTCCTGGGATCGAGCCACATTGGGCTCTCTGCTCTGCAGGAAGCCTGCTTCCTCCTCTCTATCTCTCTCTCTGCCTCTCTGCCTACTTGTGATCTCTGTCAAATTAAAAAAAAAACCAAAACTATTTCATTAAGTCTAAAAAAGGACCCTTCCTCCTACTTTAAGATCTCTGAAATTGGGTTTGATTTTTTTTTTAAGGGGGGGGAAAAGAGGGAGGAAAGGGTGTTGGAGAGAGGCAGGAGCAGAGGCAGAGAGAGAGGGACTCTTAAAAGCAGGCTCCATGCTGGGGGCAGGGGGCTTGATTTCTTGGTTTTGTTTCAGGTCATGATCTTGTGGTTGTAGGATCAGAGTCCCCAGTCCAGAGTCAGCTTCACACTCTCTCTCCTTCTCCCTCCCACCTCTCTGTCTCTAAAATAAACAAAATCTTATTTAAAAAACTATGATATTATGTAATACACAGCTTAAAGAAGAAAAACTATGTTATCATCCCATTAATAAAATGTATTTGAAAATTTTAACATCCATTCATGACACAAATTTTTTTTTAGCAAATTAGAAGTACAGAAGGAAACAAATAACCTTGTAAAGTTGGAATTAGGAACAAAAGGTGTATACCATCTACACTTCATTTCAATGTTGTACTTGGAATTTAGCTAGTGAATAAGATAAAACGACATAAAAGTAAAGGAGCAAACAAATTTTATTTGTAGTTAGTGTAATTGTTTATATAGAAGCTCTCCCGAATTCACAGGTAAATTATTAAAGTTACTAGGAAATTACTGGATACATGTTAACTGTGGTTGTATATACCAGAAACAAATGGTTAGAAAAATGCAGTTCAAAAAATACCACTTAAAATAACAGAAAGTAAGGTACCTAGCAATAAGTCTAAAAAAGCTAACATAGTATCTTTATGTAGAAAAGTATAACACTAAAATGGTGTATTCTCAATAAATGGAGAGGCATACCATATTTCCAGTAGGAAAATTCAACATTATTAGTATGTCCAGTTCTCAGATTGATTTTATCTGTTAAAAGCATTTTAAATTCATATCTCAACTGGAGTTTTTCATGGTACTTGATAAGATTATCCTTAACTATCTAGGGAGAACAAAGGGCAAAGAAGAGTCAAGACCCTCCTGAAGAACTGGAGCCAAGCAAGAGTCAGGGGCTATTTAATACTTACCATAATCCAGTAAGACAGGAGGTGTTGGTGCTGAAATAGAGACAAATGAAATACGAACAACAAAGACTTTGAACTAATGTTACTCATTAGAGTTCTACATGACATTGTGGCAAAAGCAAAACTATGGAAAAACAGTAAAAAGATCAGTCCTTTCTAGGAGTTAGCAGGGAGGCAGTGGTGAATAAGCAGAGCACAGGTTTTTATGGCAGTTAAAATACTGTAATCATACTGTAATGATAGATACATGTCATTATGCATTTGTCCAAACCCATGGCATATACAACAAAAAGTGAACCCTAAGATAAACTATGGAATTTGAGTGATTATGATGTCTCAATGTAGGTTCATCAATTAGAACAAATGTCCACGCTGGTGAGGGGAATTGATAATAGGGGAGATCATGCATATGTGGAGGCAGGGGTATAAGGGAGATATCTGTATCTTCCTCTCAATTTTGCTGTGAACCTAAAACTTCTCTAAAAAAATAAATATAAAAAAATAAAATCTTTAAAAAAAAAAAGTAGAGGGGCACCTGGGTGGCTCAGTTCATGATCCCAGGGTCCTGAAGATTGAGCCCCCCACCGGGCTCCCTGCTCGTGGGAAGCCTGCTTTTCCTTCTCCCACCCCCCACCCCCGCTTGTGTTCCCTCTCTCACTGTCTCTCTCTCTCTCTGTCAAATAAATAAATAAAAATCTTAAAAAAAAAGATATAACTTGAACACTTCAGTGTACTGCAAGTATACTCACCTTATCCAAACATCATGGCATGGGGGAACAGAGAAGAAACTTCATCAGCATGCTATCAAGACAAGCTAAAGTCAGAAAAAAAAATTGGGCAGAGTTCACCCAAATAGCTTGTCCTTGGTTTACAAAGAAATGGTACATTGGTGGGGGACTTTTTGGGTGATAAAAGCTCTTTTATATTGAGTATCCTGTTTCCTGTATCCCATGCATTCTTACTTTTGCTATCACTTTTTGGTAAAATACATATTCTATGATATCCATTCTCAAGTGGGTCATATGAGGGAAGTAAGGCCTTTAGAAAATAATTTAAGTGACTATATTCTCAGTTCTTCCAAGGATTATGGTGCATGGGTATTGCCATTATAGATGTATGGGGAAAAAAGGTTAATTCATGTTGAAAAATGGATGTTTCAATGCAGTAGGCCCAGGTGAGAAGGACTACTCTAGTAAGTTATTTGAAACCTTGCATGGAAAGTAAATTTTAGGCTATATATGTCTAAAAATATCTTTATTTTACCCTAATATGTAATTGATAGTTTGGCTGGGTATGGAATTTTAAGTTGGAAGTCATTTTCCTTCCAATTTTGAAAGCATTGCTTATATTTTGGCCCTGATTCCAGAATTATTGATGATGTCAGTAGCTTATCTGATTCCTGATCTAGAGGAACTTGGTGTTATGAATTACATACAAAAGGATTCTTTGGTATAAATAGGGCTGGTCTCAGTTTTTACCATTGCTGGTTTGTGATTCAGCAAGACAGTGACTACTTGTTAATCTCCTGCTTTCCAGTGTCAAATATATGTTGTTATTGTATCCTATCCTGGATCCATACTTGTGGAATACATACCTATACTTGTTTATGTTTTTAAGAAATTACCCCTCTCTCACAATTTTAGTTTTAGGAGGGAACATATTAGGTTAGTGTCTTCATTCTGCCATTTTAATGTGAAACCTTTCTAGATTTCACATATATTATCCAATTTGATCCTAATAATAATCTGATAATACAGGTAATATTATTAGCATTTTATAGATGAGGAAACAGAGACCCATAGAAATTAACATAATTGAATGCATCCAGCTGGGATTTGAACCATATTAACATTATAATGCCTCGAAAGTCAAGCACTATTGAATGAATTATAATTATATCTCCCTTGTCTATAATTAATGGTCATTTATATTTCATGACATGGAGAAAAGCAAAACAAAACAACCCAAATCCTTGTTGTAGTTGTAATTATCAACTGTAAACTTATTTTTACCTTTATTTGATTTTTGAAATGCCTTTACCCAATAAAGAACATGTTACATAAAGGAAATTAAATTTGTTTGTTGTTAAGTGTACTTTCTAGTGAAGAGAGACAGACTTAGATTATATAGGGTGCTATTGTATCTTGAGTGGAGAACTAGCCTTGAAATGTATGCATAATAGTAGGAAGGAAACTGAGATCATATAGTAAGGTATATATAAAAATGAACCACTGTCAGTTGAAATTTTAAAGGTTAGTTATAAAGAGCATAGTATGTAAATTTGGCTATTTGTACTTTACTATTAGATTTAATAATGTGAGATCATACCAGTAACTTAGTTTTAACCTAGTAAAGAAAGTCCATTTGTTATTGTGATAATAAAGTTGCATTTTTCTTTAAGTAGAGTTTTAAGTGGAAAATCCTTACTGGTAGGTGATACATTTTGCAAAGTTTAAATGCAATGAATAGGAACTATAGCAACTCATATCTGTTTCAAGAGGACATGTATTAGAGCACTCCGTTATTTTGGTGTCTTCAGTCTTCCCTCTGGATTGGCTTGCATTAACATTGTCTTAATGACTCAAATATCCTTGCTAGAGATAAAACTTAAATATTTGTTACCACTTTAGCTGTTAGAATCCATCAAAATTGTACTTAAAAGAATATCTTTCCTTATGAATTCTTAAATATGGCTGAAGCAAGCAGTGAATTAGATATAGATCTAGAGGCTTCGGGAAAGATAAACAGTGTTGTATTTATATCCATATATGAAGTAAGCAAAAACTGAAGGAATCGGAAGAGGTGGGAAGTGTGGCAGATACTACAAAAAACATAACGGATATGAGAAAGGGTTGCATTTTACTTCATCTTGAATCTCTATTGATCTTGCTTTGTTTTACTAAAGCAGCTGTTCAGTTCAGGGCATTGCTGGTTTGATAAAAAGGTAAAACATTAGTGGAATAGCCTTTCGCGTTTGTCAGTTCATTAAAAAACAAAAACAAAACAAAAATCCATTAGCAAGGCTTAATGCCTTCTCTGTTTATTGCTGATTTGACAGTCTCTGGTCCTTCTCCTTTGCTGTTAAATGTGTGTGTCCTTTGTTTGTGCTGGTGGGTTTCGCTACATTTAGATGTGAGAGAAAAGCCCCTCCTTGCCATACTGATCTAATTAGCTTTCTGAGCGAAAATATACGTTAAATAGCCCTTGTAAGCCATGAAAGAAGAGAGCTCACAACAACGTAGATTTTCTTCCTGTACTGTGGTTTCGCCTGTTTTATTTCCTCCACGAATTGATGGCCGAAAGCTTGTCCGGAATGCTTCATTTGGAGGATACAATGAACTTTCTCCTTCTTTGCCAGGTTTGTTTGTTTAATCTTGCATTCTTTTCTTAATTTCTTGCAGGCTTTTCATTAAACTAGATATTCTAATATCTTAAAACTGCTTTTATTTAAATGAAACAGATTCTGTAGTGAAAGGTTCAGTTTTAGTGACTGCTGCTATATGGCTTGGCTTTTCCATGTTTTCTCTTAAAATGTCTTACAGTCAAACTTGAGAACTAGTGATTCAGTGAACTACAAATCTTGCATTGCTGATAGCATGAATTTTTGCTTTAATTATAGAAATAAATATCACAGCCCTTTGATAAAATTAAAACCTTTTCTAGACTTGAGCTAAATGTAAAATTCTATAAATAAGCAAATTAATATGAGGTTTTTACAAATAAAACCCAGATATTTAATATTGATACCTGTTTGGCTGTTTTCTTCAGAATAGTAACTGTGTTAAATTGATGTTTAGCTTAAGCTTTAATAGTTCAAATGCTGACTAAAGTGAAGTTTTCTAAGTATAATTTTTGAAATAGCCTTCTTGTTGTTAGATATGTCTTTGTATAATTAGTTTGTGCTAAGAAATTGTTATTTTTAAGGTAACATTTTTAAAATGGGCATTTGACAGCTATGATTTAGACATTAAATAATTGGTTAATGAAATAGATCTTAAATCTAATTGTACGAAAAAGATTTATTATAGCAAAGATTTGGATATATATTTTAAAATCTTTTTTTCCTTTCAAAAATTTAAAATGCAACAAATTTGTCTACTCTTTTGAGGTTGTATTTTTCTTTTAAAAATGAAAATATTCTTTTAATACTCATGGCAAAGAAATCACTGAAACTGGTGCTTACTTTAACCATCTATAGATTTTTCTGACACATTTTGTTAAATTTGTATTGTGTTTTCTGCTTCACGCTAATATTTATTCTCAGCTTTTTGTGAATATTTGTTCGGGTAGGTGATATATGCATTAATTTGAGATAGGGAAGCATCTTATAGAAGGTGCTACCGACAATAAAAATACATTATTATAAATTCACTGATTTCATTTTCTTTCAAAAAATTCTTTCAAAAAAGAATTGGAAACCATAGTTCTGAACTGTTGCCTAAGGAGCATAAGCTTTAAACAGCCTTCATAATCTTTATTTCCTCTTCTCAGTATAGCCTGGTTACTATCATGCTTCTTATGTTCTCAGAATGGTGTATATTTTAGTGTTTGTCTTTATTCAGAAGTGGCTTTGAAAATACAACATACTGAAAAATTTTAAAGTTGTTAAGTACTCTATTTGCTTTTACAATGTGATTTAGTTCTATTTCTGTGTATGTCTCTATTTTATTTTTTAAGCTAGCAAGCTTGCTAGCAAATATCTGCTAACTTTCATGCAATGCGTCTACCTAATATTAAAGAATAACCATATGACTCTACTAAACAACAGAAAACTTCACTTTTTAAAAGTTTGGTATTTACTTAATTAGGTAACTAAATGCAGAATTATCAGTTTCTCTTGTCAAAGAGTATATTGAAGGTCACCCTGGGTTGATTGTTTGAATAGAAAAGTAAATGGTTGACTTTGTTTTCTAATTCTTGAAATAAAATCATATTCATAGGGAGGCTTCCATATTCCCCTTTTTACAACCAATAGTTGTACTGCAGCCAGCCATGATGGAAAGCTCTTTAAAATATTTCACGTTTGGGGCGCCTGGGTGGCTCAGTGGGTTAAAGCTGCTGCCTTCGGCTCGGGTCATGATCCCAGGGTCGTGGGATCGAGCCCCATATCGGGCTCTCTGCTCTGTGGACGGCCTGCTTCCTCCTCTCTCTCTGCCTCTATGCCTACTTGTGATCTCTGTCTGTCAAATAAATAAATAAAATCTTTAAAAAAAAAAAAAATTTCACGTTTTACCAGATAAGAAATAGAATGGAATTCTATTCATAAAGATGAAGATGTTGTTGTTGTTTTTCCAGGTTAAAAATAAAACCTATATTTCTTCTGGGACCTTTCATTGTACTAAAGGAAATTTTTTAGATACATTCATTTTTACCTGACGTTATTAAAGGAGAGGTTCTACATTAGTGATATTTTAAGATTATTTTGCCTTACTACTTTGAACATAACCTTCCTTTCATTTTAGTTTCCTAAAGAAATATATTGGTATGGCCTTTTTCTTTATGCTGAGCTGTAATATAGAAATGGTACCACCTGCCAATGTATTTCCAGTAACACCATAGTGCTTTTTTTTTTTTTAAGTTCATGTCTGATCATCTGTTTCTTTCCCCAATCTCAATTATAACTTCTAGATATGCTTATTGGACCAATCTCTAGAATAGTACCAGAAAATTTGAGTAAATAAACTAAGCAAATAAATCACTTATGGACAAACTGTGTGAGTTCTAGTGCACAGATAGGCTTCTTTTTAGTATATTTTGACTTCTCAGAGTTTTGTTTTTGTTGTTATGTTTTTTTTTTTTTTTAGTAAAATTTCTGGATTCTTGGCTGTGTTCATTATAGTTAATCTATTTATATTTTGTAAATACCTATTAAATCTACATTTGTAAATAATGTACATATAATCTCATTTTAGCAAGACTGAAGCAGCATAAAGCTTGCTTTATTATACCTAAACATTTTTTTAAAAAATATTTTATTTATTTATTTGACAGACAGAGATTACAAGTAGACAGAGAGGCAGGCAGAGAGAGGAAGGGAAGCAGGCTCCCTGCTGAGCAGAGAGCCTGATGTGGGGCTCGATCCCAGGACCCTGGAATCATGACCCGAGCCGAAGGCAGAGGCTTTAACCACTGAGCACCCTATACCTAAACATTTATTGAACCAGTTTTATTACGGAAGTATATGAAAAGGTTATACTTTGTTGATGATCGCACTTGTATTCTGTTAACAAATTAGAAGTTAAGGACATGGTGTTAATTTATTTAAGGATAATATTTCATTGGGTTAGTAGGAGGAAGTAAACTCTGTATTACTATACTACTTAAAAATATTTTTATGATGACAGATATAGAGAAGACTTTCTTAAGACCAGAAAGCACTAATCATTAAAGAATGATATGGCTATTAAATTTGACTACCTTAAAATTAAGAGTGGTTTATTTTTAAAAATGCAGGTAATAAAAAGACAAGAATAGGGAATTATTTGTGCCATGTAGCTGGCAAGGGGCCTGGAATACATCAAGAATTCCTCTATAAATCAATAAGAAAGAGACAATATATTTATTTATATTGTAATGCACAAAGGATAGGGGTGCCTGGGTGGTTCAGTCAGTTAAGCATCCGACTCCTGGTTTTGGCTCAGGCCATGAACTCATGGGTCGTGGGATTGAGCCTCTTGTCAAGGCTCCACACTCAGTGGAGAGCCTGCTTGAAAATTCTCTCCCTTTGCCCCTCCCCCTGGGTGTGTGAGCACATGCATGTGTGCACTCTCTCAAATAAATAAATCTTAAAAAAAAAAATGCGATGCCGGGAGGAGTCAAGATGGCAAAGAAGTAGGAGGCTGAGACGACATCAGCCAGCAGGAGATCAGCTAGATAGCCTATCAAACCATTCCGAACACCTACAAATCCAACAGGAGATCGAAGAGAAGAAAAACAACAATTCTAGAAACAGAAAATCGACCACTTTCTGAAAGGTAGGACCAGCGGAGAAGTGAATCCAACGCGACGGGAAGATAGACCCCAGGGGGAGGGGCCGGCTCCCGGCAAGCGGCGGAGCACAAAATCAGAACTTTTAAAAGTCGGCTCCACGGAGGGACATCGCTCCAGAGGCTAAACTGGGGTGAAGACCTCGTGGGGACAGCGTGGACTCAGGTCCCACGGGGTCACAGAAGGATCGGGGGTGTCTGAGTGTCGCAGAGCTCACAGGTATTAGAGCGGGGAAGTCGGCTGCAGAGACAGAGCCGAGATTTCCTAGTGGTCTGTGACACGGACCGGTGCTCTGTGGCACTGGCCGGTGCTCTGTGCGAGGGGTCCCCACAAGATCCAGGGAGACTCCGACCCGGGAGAGCTCAGGGATCTACGGGGTCCGGAGACTCCAGGTGGGACTCTGCCAGAGACAGAGACGCTTGGTCACAGGCTGGGTGAGCTCGGAGCACTCCCAGAAGCCAGTGAGACGGGACTGCTTAGGCACGATTTTCTCTGAGCGCGGTCTGCAGGCGCGCGCGGTCTGCGGGTGCGCGGTCTGCGAGTGCGCGCAGTGTCGGCGGGCCCGCGGTGTCTGCCGGCGCGCGGTGTCTGCGGGCGGACGCGCGCGCGCACTCTCCGGCGCAAACGTGGGCTAGGGAGACTGGAGGGATTAAACGCTTTTCTCTGAAGGCGCACTGAAGACTGGGGCCCCTAGCTCTCGGCTCCTCTGAACCGGAGATTGGGAGGCCGCCATTGTCATTCTCGTCCTCCAGAACTCTACAGAAAGCGCGTTCAGGGAACAAAAGCTCCTGAAAGCAAACCTGAGAGGATTACTTAGCCTGGCCCCTGGTAAGGGCGGTGCAACTCCGCCTGGGGCAAAGACACCTGAGAATCACTACAACAGGCCCCTCCCCCAGAAGATCAAAGAAATACAGCCAAGACCAAGTTCACTTAACAAGGAGAACAGCGGATTCTTATCTGGACAAAATGACAAGGTGGAAAAACTCACCACAAAAAAAAGAGCAGGAGACAGGACCGAAGGCTAGGGACCTAATCAGTACAGACATTGGTAATATGTCAGATCTGGAATTCAGGATGACGATTCTCAAGGTCCTAGCCGGGCTCGAAAAAGGCATGGAAGATATTAGAGAAACCCTGTCAGGAGAAATAAAAACCCTTACTGGAGAAATAAAAGAAATAAAGTCTAATCAAGTTGAAATAAAAAAAGCTATTAATGAGGTGCAATCAAAAATGGAGGCTCTTACTGCTAGGATAAATGAGGCAGAAGACAGAATTAGTGATATAGAAGACCAAATGGCAGGGAATAATGAAGCAGACCAAAAGAGAGACAATCAACTACTGGACCACGAGGGGAGAATTCAAGAGATAAGTGATGCCATAAGACGAAACAACATTAGAATAATTGGGATTCCAGAAGAAGAAGAAAGAGAAATAGGAGCAGAAGGTATACTGGAGAGGATTATTGTAGAGAATTTCCCTAATATAGCAAGGGGAACAAGCATCAAAATCCAGGAGGCCCAGAGAACACCTCTCAAAATCAATAGGAATCGACCCACACCCCGACACCTAATAGTAAAATTTACAAGTCTTAGCGGCAAAGAGAAAATCCTGAAAGCAGCACGGGACAAGAAGTCTGTAACGTACAATGGTAAAAATATTAGATTGGCAGGAGACTTATCCACAGAGACCTGGCAGGCCAGAAAGAACTGGCATGATATATTCAGAGCACTAAACGAGAAAAACATGCAGCCAAGAATACTTTATCCAGCTAGGTTATCATTGAAAATAGAAGGAGAGATTAAAAGCTTCCAGGACAAACAAAAACTGAAAGAGTTTGTAAACACCAAACCAGCTCTACAGGAAATATTGAAAGGGGTCCTCTAAGCAAAGAGAGACCCTAAAAGTATTACCAGAAAGGAACAGAGACATTATACAATAACAACCACCATACAGGCAATACAATGGCACTAAACTCATATCTCTCAATAGTTACCCTGAATGTAAACGGGCTAAATGCCCCAATCAAAAGACACAGGGTTTCAGAATGGATAAAAAAACAAAACCCATCAATATGCTGCCTACAAGAAACTCATCTTAGACCTGAAGACACCTCCAGATTGAAAGTGAGGGGGTGGAAAACAATTTACCATGCTAATGGACATCAGAAGAAAGCTGGGGTGGCAATCCTTATATCAGATCAATTAGATTTTAAGCCAAAGACTATAATAAGAGATGAGGAAGGACACTTCATCATACTCAAAGGGTCTGTCCAACAAGAAGATCTAACAATTTTAAATATCTATGCCCCTAACATGGGAGCAGCCAACTATATAAACCAATTAATAACAAAATCAAAGAAACACATTGACAAGAATACAATAATAGT